>CM032879.1:3393498-3613498 GCA_019176425.1 Megalops atlanticus | reverse complement strand
TTTTGACTGACGGTGGGATATTGTCAAGTTCATAGATAAGTGGACAATTGACGTGAAATGCTTTTAAGCCAGAGGAAAAAACGGAAGGTGGCAGGCGCTCTAAATATCTGTTCAAACGTGGCCTCGCTGTTGCAGTTCCTCCAGACTGAAGTCTCCAGTGGAAACTCAATTTGGCTAGCGCTGCAAAACATCAGGGCCTGAGATCAGCTGATACTCCGAGTCACATTACTCATCATACTTTGTATATGGATAAGGGTATTTGCCTGTATCTCTAAGAACACGAATCCAAAAATATCTTTAATATCAGAACAATAGCCTCAGGGGAAATTTAGGTAAACACATTACGCATTACGGCTCAGTATCTAGACGCCGATGGGAGGGCGGCAGAGATAGAGGAGTGTGCAACATTAGACACCGGGACGTTACCTGCTCGGGTCCCTGGAAGCAGATTCGGCATTGCGGCGAGCGCATGCCACTCTCCATGCTGCTCGTGAGCGATACCGCGTCCAGGCCAGCTTGCACCTTGGCGTCCTTCTCCTCAAAAGCCAGACTCCGCGGCCGGGGGTCCGTCCCATAGTACTCCTCTTCATCGTCCCGGGAAGAGCAGTCAAAGGCCGGCCATCCACAGCCGCCCACCCCGAGCCCTCGCATGCTTGTCCGCCTGTCTGCGTCTGTGTCTGAGTCGGCCCGTCTCGAACTGGACCGCATTAAAACCAGTACTTTCAGTTCGTTGAAAAACATGCGGATCCGATACTTAAACATCGTTGACTACATAAGCATATCCAGCTGTAGTGAGTGAAATTAAATATATCAACTACAGGGATGAAATCAACGCAACATACCGGATGCAGGATTTATGAACCCAACGTGGATTATTATTATTATTTATTATTATTATTATTATTATTATTATTATTATTATTATTATTATTATTATTATTATTATTATTATTGTTATGGGATCGGATTGGGAGTGTTCGCTATGATATCGAAACTAATTATTAGCAAAAGAGAAGCATGACTTCCGATCAAAACACTCGGCCAATAAACAGTCAAAGATAAAAACTGTAATAGGCTTGAGGAAAAATCCGTTTGGTAGGTATTATTCCCTCTGGTGATGGCATGTGTATATTAAGCAATGCGGATGAAAGATTTCTCTGCCCATGTAGGGGCCGAGGCTCTTTCTTTCGGCGTTCAACGGATGCCGACACAAGAAAACACTGGAGACCTTTGTAAAAGCAATCAACCAATTAAACAGAAATAATACAACAATCAATCCTCGTATTAATATTTAAGAGCCCTGGCTCCACTGCAAAGGTTGTTTTTTTAAGTGTTCTGTCCAGGGTATACAACGATAATTCGGTATTCTGTCAAAAGCAGGAGACAGCGAGAGCGGGAGCGAGAGAGAGAAAGAGAAGAAAAGATCATCTAAAATGACATTTATGAAAAGAGAAGACACCACGGCATGAGTAAATCCACATAGCCGTCTCTAGGTGTCGATTCCATACGCGTAATCCGAAACGATAGAGTGGAAAATAAAGACAAGATGGAATTAAACGTAATTCAAATCGTCTGTCTTTTGTTGGTCCCCGAATGGCATCCTGGCTATCAGATCATGGTGTTTTTTCCCTTTTTTCCTTAGAACACATTTTCTGGTTGAAATATTGAGATTATGCCCCACACTGTCCCACCTCTGAACACCGCCGAGATCCGAATCACAATCCAGCGTGTTCGCATTTTAAATCGGATCGGATAAAACAACGAAAACGAGCATAAAAACAAGCATCCTTTCCCCACCGAATATCCATGCTGATTTTTCCCTTCTGCAACGGCTCCTGCACAACATGTAACGGGAAGATGTTGCACCCAAAAAAATAAGAAAAAATACAGGTGATTCTTCTCAGATAGACATGGTGATGGCGAGATGATATACGTATGATACGTATTGTGTCAATTTAAACAAAAACGATGATAACAATTATATTTAAAATAGCAGTCGCAAAAATATCGGAATCAACCCAGTTAGCTCTTCGACAAGCATCTTGAGGATGGATAAATGCAGCGCTTTGTTTCGGAATAGCATACTAATTGAAACACTGAGAAAATGTTTATCAATGTTGTTGCCCCCCCCATTTTCCTATTATGAATTTTTCCTTCCTCGGTCTCGCGGCAAGGAAAAAAGATCCGCCGTTTAGCTGCGCATTGGCAGACGCCGCTGTCCAAGGTACTGATCCCCATGTGACGTTGCGGCCACGTGTTAGTCAGCGAAACCCGGGAAATCTGAAGTGCAGCGACTGGTCCCTGGGTCAGTGATCAGCAATTGATGAGGGAAACGGCGCGCTAAATTTGTGGAGGGTCATTACCAATTTTCTCATCATTTTAGCGATCAATATACCCATATAGCCATCAATATAACCAAGATAACGCAAGCAAGTGTCGTGGGTATGTTATGCATTTTAAGAATCAAGAATACAGCTTTTTGTTGATGATTCTTATTAGGCATAAATATGTACTGGCACGCGCAAACCTTCGCTTGGAAACTTCCTGTAGGCCTATTCTGTATGACCAAGAACCACCTATGCTTTTTGCTAGAATACCTCTTACATTATGCATAGTCTTTAGAGGCAGAACAAGATTACTACTTTTAACTGTACCATGTTGGACCAAATGGAGGAATTAATACGTTCCAGACATTATACCTCTGACATCCCTATACGCCTACGAGTGGCTGTGTTTTTTGTACACACCGTTAAATATATTTTAGATTTGGTTGTTACCAGATGTAGCAGTGAAGTTTGGAGCACAACATTGTCTTTAATTTAAGCACCAAGATTGTGTATGTGAAGATAAACCAAAGAGGAAACTACTGAAAGCAGATTCCCGGGAATTGTGTCTGCTCTGTAATATTACAGGCTTGTACATTTCTAAACAGACACACAGTAATTGGTAACAGTTGCCTTCGTTTTCGTACCAAAACGGCAGTGCTTTCCCTTGAGATTTCCCCTTGTGTGGAAATCAGCTCTGCCATTTTGGAGATGTTTCAGCAAAAGCAGCTATAGCTGCTCCAAAATGCCAACAAATGATACCCCTCCAGCTTTCATGCATGCAGCCCTGTTCTGAACACCACTCAGCGCATACACATTTTAGGCATGTTGAAAAGATATTCATGAGTACTGCAGTCATAGAACCCAGTTTACAAATAACTTATTAATAATATACGACTGAAAGAATGTGGAAGGAATCATTTTAGGTTAATTTCATATATTAATTGTAAGTTATTTATTTAGCCATTATTCCATGTAGTTATTTGGTCTTTATTCCATGTGATGTGCTTTGAGCACAAACTGCATTTGCTTTTGGAAGCATGCCACACATTCCAACTGAGTTAGCTTTGTTTGCTGGAACCATTGCATTTTAAGAGAGACATTTAAATGTTCCCCTGAAAAGTCCTCAAATATGTTGTTAGAATTTTTCATGGCGACTTACAACTCTTGTGTCATATTCCAGTGTGTTGCTAAGAAATCAGCAGTTGTTTCTTTGGTTTGCAACAATTATTTTTCACAAGCAATCACAATTCTTGGAGCTGCTCCATAATCAAAGGTAGTATATATGTTTAAATGACTACACCTGCAGACCACATTCAAAGAGGTCCAGTGTGTTAAGCAACCCTTTAAGAGCTAAAAGGGTTACCACAGCTGTGGCGGCAAGTGCAAATTCATACTTTGTCCATAAATTTGTCCACCATGATGCAAAAGGGTTTGCCCTGTTGTTCATACATTTCACTTGATGGGAGCCAATTTCACCGTTATCGTTTCTCACTGAGCAGGAAGCCTGGACGTGTGCATACAAAATGCATAATCCAGCCTGGCTTTTAGTTACATAATGTTGTTTCATGTGTTCTCCCATGGAAGCAGAGGTTCTCAAATTGTTCGAATGGCAGCCAGATTGGAAACTCTGATGGTGCATTGATAATGGCACTTTCTGTTCTGAGGAACCCACTCCTGCTATTTCACATCATGTGGCTATGTACATATCCCCAATCCCTTTTACATGGAACGAAATATGATAAAAACACAGGATCGCAACTGGTAGAGAACATAATGAAACAAATTTTTGACCAAAGCCACGGTGGCATGTTACTTGGATATCAGCTATATAGTAACATTTACATTTACACTTACATTTATTCATTTAGCAGATGCTTTTATCCAAAGTGACGTACAAAAGTGCAAATAGTGGGCAAACAACAGGCACAAGGGCAAGATGTGTACAGATCATACAGTGCAGATAGTGCTGAAGCTGAGCATGAGGTCAGTGTAGCGAGGCAAAGATGTGCTACAAATACATTATAAGAGATAGTGCTACAAGTATGAGCCAAGAATCTTAGAGTTTACAAGATCAAATGGCAATGGTGTCAGTCCAGGTGTAGTCTGAAGATGTGTGTCTTCAGCCCACGTCTGAAAGGTTGGAGTGAAGGAGTTGTTCTCAGGGGGGTGGGGAGTTCATTCCACCACTAGGGAGCGATGATGGAAAAATGATGATGAGAGGAGCGTGGGCCTAACATATAGGTTAACATTAATGCCTGCATACAGCCAAGCCATTGCAGATTAGGAGACTTCCCTTGACAAATGGAGCCACCTGTGGCAGTCTGTAAAGCTCTCATTAATGCCATAAAGACTACTGCCACTTAGAATATATGCATGGCAGAAGACTAATATACCAAAGCATCCAATAAGGGAAATGCAGAGCTCCCATGTGTCACTAGTAATCACCATCCAACAACACAAAATTGAACTGAATATGTGTTTTCCTGCTGTGCATATCAACAGGTAGCAGTGTGTTGCAGTGGTAAGGAGTAGGTAAGGAGTGTAACCAAAAGGTCAGTGGTTCAATTCCCCACAGCTGTTGTACCCTTGGACAAGGTGCTTAATCTACAGTTGCCTCAGTAAATATGCAGCTGTATAAATGGATGAAAGAGTGTCTGCTAAATGATAGTAATGTAATTCAATGCTAAAGGTGGCAGGCGGAACGTCAGTCATCTCAGCACCACAACCAAACTGCCAAAATTGCAGTTATGTGTGGCTGGATAAAGCGGATGGATGGGCTGAGGGAGACTGGTGTGTGAGAGACCTAAAGGGACAGCCAGCATAAGCAAAAAGAGACACAAGACCCAAAAACCTCCTCAGCTCACTTCTCCTGACAGGACGGCTTCATTAAGATGATTGGCCAAATGCTTCCAAGCACACCCACCCACCCCCCGCTTGTGTTTTTCGGTTTGCGCATTACATAATGGTCTGTACGGGGGCAGTGTTCCATTTCACGCAATCTGTCTGTGACGTGGATCCTGGCTGGCCCAGATTCATTTGCCACCTTCGCTTCCAAAAGTCCGCCCCGTCCAACGGACTGCGTGTGCAGATTCATCCTCAAAGTCCCACACCAGGGAAAACAGAGAGGAGGAGGGTGCTGCTGAGAGGGAGAGCTCAAAAACGCCAGGGCCAAAATGTAGAAGTTGCATTTTTAAAAGAGATCATAAATTCAAGATTTTTTTTGATCCAAGTGGTGTACTTAGACAGGAGTGCCTGCCCTGACTCTGCATACAGAACTGCACTGCAACATGTAGTGTGTTCAGAACAGCCAACAAAGCTGCACCCACCTACCTGAACGCTCTACTACAAGCCTATGTTCCCTCCCGACCACTGCACTCCTCTGTTGAACGGCGTCTGGTGGTTCCATCACCTCGCGACACAAAATCACTATTGAGAATTTTCTCTGCCATTGTCCCTCGATCGTAGAATAACCTTCCACACTTCATCCATTCTACTGAATGCCTCACTATTTTTAAGAGATATCTGAAGACACAGCTCTTCTGCATTCACCTGATCACTGGAATCACTACCGCCTAAACCAATTTCTTATGTCTTCAACTCTGTTTTCCTCTATATATATATATATATATATATATATATATATATATATATATATCTATAAATGCACTTGTGTCTCTACCAGCTAGCTTGTACCTTGTCTGGCCAGCTATTGAAACTTTGTCATGCAACACTTCTAATATTGTGACTCCGTGTATGGCTTTCACTTCTGTTGCTCTCTACCTCTACCTCATTTATATATATATGACAGCCATTCTATGGTGTATTTTATGGTGAATTTAACTGGAACTATGACAAAATAGGCATTCTGTATGGAATATTTAAATTATCTTAAGCACTGAGTGATGCATTTTAGTCAACATCTATGCAAAGGAGGACAATACATTTTTGTTCATAAATTTGATATGTATTGGTTTAATTATTGTTAGGTCATTTAAGGTGTGCATGACAATACAGTGTTGCTGACAATTTGACTACAGCCACTGATAAAAAAGCTGAGGAAAAACATTGTCAGAGCAGAGCCTGGCCTGAAAGAGCAGCCGACACAGGGAGACCTGGCTCTCTAGAGATGACAGGCTGTGCTCGCACTGTGGATAACAGGAGGCTGAGACAGAGCTACACTTTACTAAAAATGTGATAAACACAAGGATACAAGGGAAGTGTTAATCAAATTTATCCAGAATTCCTTCCACTGCAGGACATTCAGGAAGTACCCACCCTCCTCTGAATGCTCTACACTGGCACTGCTACAACAGGGGGGCAGTAGTGGGTGACAGATTAACAGATTGAAAACTTTGCTCACTTAATTTATAATTTATCCATTAACAGAGAGTGAGAAAGAGAAAGAGACACACACTTGACTTTTTAAAGCTCTTTATTCAGCATTTGTTAAAAAGAGCATCGTTTTCAGAGAAAGTAAAAGAGAAAAGTAAAATAAAAGAACAGAAACTCTGGAATATAACCAAAGAAAACATAACAAAAGACTGGAAACCCAGAAATGACACTTGGCTTACCCTTATGAAAGTAGAGCTGGGTTTTCATTCTCATCAGTTTGACAAACTGCTATAATTTATGACTTATTTTAAATTCATGCAATTTTGGCAGTTTGTAAAAAGCATATTCCAGTTTACACAGCAATAGCCAGAAACTGAGAGAGAGAGAGAGAGAGAGAGAAAGAGAGAGATTTTGAGATTGTGTTCTGACGAGACACATTCTCTTTCTAGCGACATGACATGACAGTATATATTATATACATATTACATGTTGCATGTATGTTATGAATATAATATAATATACATATATTACATGTTGCCCATGCTCCACTTTTCGAATTCACATCATATCTCCGTTGAGGATTTTCTTACAACATACAGAGGAAAGTCATCATTTATTGGATTGGATTATAAATTCGACAACCCTGCCCGGCTCTCTGCCCATATATCTTAAAATTTCCATTTTCTTTCTCTCTCTCTGTCTCTACCCCCCTCTCCTGTTTTCTGTATTTAGTCTCCTAGTATATGCTTGTCTCCGAGTATACAGATCAGTGTATCTCAGTCCTACTCCTGGAGCCCCCCTGTCCTGCATATCTTCTATCTATCCTTGCTCCAAACACACCTGATAGTGTGATTAACATGCTCTTGATTAAATCAGGTGTGCTCAACTAATCAAAAGTGCCACTGATGAGTTCAGTCATGGAGGTAGAGCAGGGAAAGGTGGAAAACGTGCGGAGCAGGGGGGGCCCAGGAGCAGGGTTGAGAAGCAGTGATTTAGATGAGTCGCGTGTTTGATTTCACGGCCAGCGATCTGAAAATCCATGTGGTTAAAGCTGTCAGACGCAAGACGCTGACTGATGACGTACACCTCGCAAGGGAAAAAGGGATAGCTTTTGGAGGCCCACATGTAAAGACATATTTATTAAATGAAGACATTCGTAACAATAAACAAACAAACAAATAAATAAAACCACTTACTACGATCATACCCAAATTTAATTTCAATTTCATGTTTTTATTATTGATTAATTGTATTTTCCATTGTAAAATGTTCTAAATACGATTCTTTGTGGTGCATTTTTAATCACAGAACCTTTTCAACGTCGCAACTTTTTCATTTCATATTGAGTGATTTTTATGACCCTGTCCCGAAAGTGTTGTAAAACCACCAAATAGACAACATTGAAGCGTATGACGTCGACTACGCGGTGGGTGTAGCCTACTCTAAAACGACCCCGTCTCGGTTAGTGAAAATCGAAATTAGCATCGAGTCCACCTGCTACCACAAACGCGGATTGCGGACTCTGTCCACGGTACTGAAACTCGTTCTGCCATTAAACCCCGAGCGGCGCCCGTGGAACAGCCCCCGAAGTGCCGTTTAATGTCCCTAACGCACCACTGAGTTATTACAAAAAGGCAATAAACCATCACTCTCCCCTTTAACGCGGGATTTTAAACGACAAACCCAAGCTATCACCACAATGGAAAGGAGAAGTATCAAATGAAATCTGATTGTTACTTGGACTGTACCAACACATCCACACAGATCAGTAATGAAAAAAGAAAGACAGATCGTGCATTCATAAACTGCTCGTACTGCTACAATTACTATTACCACTACTACTAGTGCTACCACTAATCCTGTTACGGGTTATACTACTACATCACAATTACTATTTCAGCCACGCGAATAATACAGTGTTGTTAACGAAAGTTAAAAGGTAATAATATTTCCGTGCATGTAATGTCTTCTCTGGGGCTACATTTTGAAGGACTCTGTCACCTGGTGTGACACAAAAGGCTGGGATGTTCAATTATCAACTAGTAACAAGTTAAATCACATCCCACAGTTAAAGCAGAAACCAGCCCCTAACTACACAACCCATGGTTAAAGCAGTAACCAGCTACTAACGCCACAACATAGAGCTGAAGCAGAAACCAGCCACTGACTCCAGAACAACAGCATGTCTCCCTATCTCTCTCTTTCTCTCTCTCTCTCTCTCTCTCTCTCTCTCTCTCTCTCTCTCTCTCTCTCTCTCTCTCAGTATTCATTTTACATAATTGTTTTTCTTTGAGTAACCGGGGACTTTGAAGCAGTCAAATGACACTGGCAGTAAAATTAATTAAATGTTTCTGCTTGCTCTAACAGGCAAGGAGGGGCGGGGGGCGGAGGCACACAAAAGGAAGGAGTCAAGAAGAGAGAGTGCCACGGTAACGGGAACAAGAGCGGCATTGGCCACTTCTCAAGATCAAGGCCATGCCATATGTCGCATAGGTTATCAGCGCTGGCCATTCGGCGGCAGTGCGAGCGTATGCAAGCACAAGGCCCACACGGATCAGCGGCACAGAATGACCACGAACGCAGAGCGCTCTGCCACGTCACCCCGCCAACTGCAAACATAGTGTGCTGGCAGCGCGCGGAAAGTACAAAAAGAACTTGCGCAATTTCGCCCAGAGTGGCGTCCCTGTTTTCGTTGGCTACCATGGCCACAAAAGCACAGAAAAAAAAACCCAAAACAAAAATGTGTGGGCCAACACTCTCGAAATACCTAGAGATATTGCCTATATTTATAGTATGAATAAATCTGCACAGTTTAAGTCTTGGAAGGGGGGGGGGGCACGCGGTTTTGTTTTGAATACGTTGTATTTACATTTACTATTACCCCGCTTTTAATAGTTAAAATAAGGAAATAACCACATTTTAGAATGAGATCCTCAAACTCCATAACAAGCCATGGTCAGTGTTTTTGGTAGTACGTTTCTGGACTGGTATTAAGGGTCTGAACTTTGCTAAAGAAGATTAAATATTCTTGTCTTCAAGTTTATTTAACGGATCAGGGCGATCCATCCAGGCACCCCCTCGTTTAAATTACACGGACTGTAGTTGCAGTAATGGTAATTTTCTCCTTTGACGGGCGACAGGAGCCTCGTAGTGTTTGTTCTGTCTGCCTTGTGCCTGCCTGGCTATGGCTGTGGAGACCATGCTATATCTGCCGGTGCACAGATGGTCGTCCCAGTCAGCGACGCTCTGCAGCCGCTCCAAGTAAACACTCCCGGCATATGGACACGCATCCCAGTGCGAGCGCTGGCAAAGGGCCCTCAGAGAGTTGGCTGTCAGGACGAGGGCCCACGATTGCTCCAAAGGGCCCAGATCTATTACAATCTGGAAACTTAGTGAAACCGTTCCCAATCGGTTCCTATTTTAGCGTTCGCAGCTCTGCGGGCTAATTTGCACCGATTCTTATATATAAAGTGTAATTAATGCTCAATACGAAAAAATATTACAGGCCGTGTGCGAAAATTTTCTGTCTCCCTTTCTGTATAATCCACAAACAGTGCGCTCTGATGTAGTGTCACAAGTTTTCCTTCTGCTAATTCTTCGGATTAGTGCAACAGTGCATTTCAAAAGACGCTTCACTTTGTTTTCTCTCAGGTTCTGCAAAGTTACAGTTGCACAAGACATCAAAGCTTTCACAGAGGGTGTCAGTTGCAGTGATTCCCATTCCTGGTCCCAGCAATCCTCTGTGAATGCTGGTTTTTGTTCCAACCCTCAATTAATTGGATTTATTGAACTGGCATCTGTATACTGTTCCTTATTTGGACTTTACATTTATAATCTGCAATACATTCGTTTCATTCTTATAGGAATGCTCTAGTGGAGATATGTTTGTGTTTATATATATATATATGTGTATATATATATGGGGCAGTTGTCTTAATTAAGCTTAACTGGTTGTACAGAACAACTAATAAATAGTATTAAATGGCAAGAACTCTTTCAGATTATCTACGTAATTTATTTTGAGTTCTTCTGCAGTTACACAGCAGTTAATATACCACTACCAAGTTTGAGAAACACATGAGTAGTACAACTTCGTCTAATTGTCGCTAGGGGGCAGCGGACCCCACATATTTTGCTGTTCGCCTCATATCGGATCGCTAAGACAGTGGTATGCTGAATCTGCTAGTCAGTAAACTCAGAATTTGAAAGCAATATGTACGTCACACCATTTTAATGGAAGTACATAAACTAACTCCTAATTTCATATCGACGTCTAGAGTCAAATTCTGGTGACAGCAGAGAATGTATTCACATAATCACAGTAGTACAGCATACCATAGCATTCATATGGAATGTTTGTGAGGAGGCTGAGCAGTAAGCATTAACACATGTTAGACAGAAGGAAGATCTCCTTACTGGGAGATTTCAACAACAGCCGCATCATCACCCCAACCAATTTTTACAAATATAGCCTATGAAATGAGACGTAGGCTATGCGATATTACTGATGCTGAAAGTGTTCAATGAAGAACATCACCTTTTAATAACTGAAACTCACCTTAAACACTCACCAGCAAGGTTTCCTTGTAATTTGGCGAAACAATGTTTATTAAAATGAACAGGCTACTTGTCATGTTTAAAACAAGGCCACAATTTACACTTACGCTATTGATTGAAACAGATTTCGATTTCAGAAGGCACGATCACATAGTCCAATAGGTTGAAGTCATTTCATGTTCACTAAAACCAGTTACCAGTGAATACGGTCATTTCAGCCATAGCAAACCGGGCTACATTTTCTCCCTTGCGCTACTGAAATGCATTAACTTCTTTGTCACCCGAGGTCAGTTGATGTCAAAGCGCCGACCTGGGCCCCATCTCCTATACAGGCATGTGTTAACCATTACATGACAGTAATCTGTCGCGTTTTGGGGATATCCCCCAACTCAAGAAGGACTCACAAATGTCGTCACAGACCCACACGCAAAAGCGCGACTACTCGCAATATAATTATGCACAATTAGGCTAATGTAGAAGAGAACGTGTCATTTTCCTCCCAAATGACAGCCCCTGTTCTGGGATCATGTGGAATAATGTATGGGGATTCACAAACTCGAATACCAGAATGTTCTACTAAAAGACCTATGCCATTTTGTTCTTTTGTAACAGCAGTGTTATGTTTGAAACTGTAGACACTAGGCAAATAGCAAGCCTGTTACAGATATATTTTAATCTTGGCAATCGCATATCTGTGTAACTACTTCGTATGATGATGCGGCTATAGTATATGTTGTTACGCGACGGGTAATTTCAGCTGGATGTTTCGTACCGTCGTTTCAGTGTCGGTCTCCACTGGAATGCGGCTTCCTAGCTCTCCCAGCACAACAGAGCAGCGGGTGAGCCTAGCAACAGCACTTTCTCACCAATCGCAGTGCAGCTGAAAGCGGGGCGGGACTACGTGCTCAGTCAGCGCCACGCCGCTGATGTGTCTGCGCGCGCCGGGGGCGGCGGAGTCTGTGACAGTCTTCTTTCGGCAGAGACACTGTGATTATTGTGCAGAAAGTACAATCACAGGCATTCAAACTATCCGAAATGATAATAAACAGAGAATACGCACACACACATAGATATAAATAAATGCAAACGATCAAATGACGTACCAAATCTTTTCATTGTACAAATAAACTGAGCAGGCACTTCATGTCGAAAAATTCCCCTCAAACCCATCTTTTAAACGTAAGGTCAATTAGGCTATATTTTACAACAATATAACCAATACTATGCCATGGAATATTAGTATTATATCTCTATTTCTTCCTGTTCAAAATGTTTAGGGCAAAAACTGAACCAATGTTATGTCACTCAGCAGACCTCATATATTTTTATCAATCAAAAATGGTCGGGACGGGCTAAGGAATAATGGGCGTGTTTATTGGAAAATTTTAGCTGCGATTGGTTAAAAAAAGGCAAGGGGCGTATTGGCTCTGCCTTTCATGCGCACAGGAAGCGCCTCCGCTCAAGTATGAGATTAAGGTTGGAGTGTTTGGAAAAAGTGAAGTCAGGCCAAAGTTTTAATAGAAATATCAGAACGCGTTCTGTACATCAATATCAACAGTAAAACCCGATAAATCAGTGCGGTCGTGCGTCTTCACATGCAAACATACACAAAGGACTCGTGGGAGGAGATGATTTCGCTCACAAATTAAAGTATTTAGAGCTAGCTTGCTAGCTAAAGAGAACGAAAAGGAGCGTGGTGAGTAAAGTATCCTGGCAAAATGAATCTTTTCAACATATGTTTGAAGATTAACCTTATATTAACAAGACAGATAGACTTGTAAACTGTAACCTACATGTATTTCATATTGTAGGTCGTTGGACTATATTTAAAGCTTGCTAATACTATAACTAAAATAAAATTTTGTTCGTTAAATTTTGTAATTGAGCATAATAGTTCATTAAACCATTTTAGCTAGACGGCTCACCAAATGAGACGCGATCGACACATAATACCAGTTTTTAAGGACGGGGAGACGAAGCATCTAGGTTTGTGAAGTTGGCTGTTCGGCCTTTGAAGCCACACTGTCTAATTAACAAAGAAAAGAGCGCTGAGGATACCACGTGCTGAGGAAGCGCTTTCGTTTTGTGCCCGTCTTCTTTGCCCCTCCAGCCATTAACGGAAGCTAACTGGGAACGGAAGGCCAGAATGGGTGCTCTTAATGTTTAGCTATACCCTTGATTAAACAAAAGCAAGGAAAATTAGTACCGTTTATTCAGTGTCGTTTGGGGAAAATACAAGATACCTGTCGTAATTTGTAGTCAAGTATCATGCCCCCTTTGTGTTTAATAACGTCAGTTATATGTTTGGTATTACATTGCGTAGATGATACATTTGATGTACATTTTCTTATTAACATTGTACACACCCGTATTCCCAGACAGAAACGACGCTAGTGTTCACCACAACAGACTTTCCGGACATCCGTAAACTGACGTCAGTCAGTTCCTCTCACGCGTGTCAGTTCTATTTTATCAAAATAACCTGTTCCAGTTGAATGATTGTAATGTTGGCGCTGCTATTACTGGCATTTGCGACCGAGGTTGTCTTTCCAAAATTAAATTTGCCATCTAGAACCTGCACATAGATTATACACCTGTGTGCCAGGCGACAGCTTAGATATCCTTGTGATATCATGGCTTAATTGACGCTGTACTTCACTGTGTTGCAATAGTTGACTTTATACGTATTGTTTAAGTACTTACTTATTGTTATTATTTCAATGGTTTTCGCACAAAAGCTAGCAGACCAGCCACTCTTGCTACCGATACCGGTAGAAATTACGACGCAGAAATCTGTCGGTGGGACAAATTGCAGGTGCATTTGGACAACAGAAACACCACAGTTACCCGTTCTCCTTGTCTGTGTTGTCCTCATTTGGGGTGAAGTATCGTGATACACGGACACAGCCATTCAAAGGCCTGATGTTTTCCTCTTCGGCCCCGCTGCACGTTTGAACCACGTGACCACAGCGAAACCTGCACACTCTGGACCAGGGAGGTTCCTTCGAACCGCTTTAGGTTCTATGAGAGTTGGGTCATTTGTAAAAATCATTTCAGAAACGATTGACCAGTGGAAGTTCCAACAGTCATGAAAAATGTTGTCTTTGTCATAAAATAACACATTATGGGCTGAGTATCTTGGGACTCAAAAAAAAGCCACGGGGATATGAAAAGAGACTTGCAGATGGTTTAGCTGCCGTTTCCTCTGTTGCCTATGGTGATCCTGTGACGTCAGCTGAGTGAAAGGCCAAAATAGTTAAGTTCCTGTAGCTCTGATGGGGTGTTTTACCTGGGCCCTGCTTATAGAGTGGAGATATAACATGGAATGACCCCGGCCCCACCCCCTCTCCTTCCTTGCCGCTTTCCGTCTCTGACTGCAGGGAGCCTGCGGCCTTGTGGTTCCCCTCAGGAATGCCTTGTTGACTGAACTCTTGTCTCACTGGATGGCAGGTCAGATTCCACTCCACCCCCCCCCCAGCTCAGGAATTCAGTGTTGATCCCAGCTGACTGGCGGGGGTTAAGGGAGCAAGACTGCCACAGCAGGCATGTAGAGTATAAACAGGAAGGTGGAATATGCCTTTGGGTTTGAGATGCGGTGTGAGTGGGGTGAGAGGGATATTTGGGAGATTGGAGGAGGGATTTGAGTAAGAAAATGGTGTAATGGGGTTATTTTGGATTCAGGGGGGTTGTTTAATGTCATTGGGTATTTGGGATACAGAGGGGGGTGTTGATTGGGGTGATGGGGCATTTGGGTTACGGAGGGTTTTGCAGCACGTTGAATGTGGTGCTCTCTGTGTGCCAGGCTGGCGATGGCTCAGGAGTCGGGGGTGCAGTATGAGCCTGTGGCAGAGATCGGCGGAGGGGCCTACGGCACAGTGTACAAGGCCCGGGACAGGCAGAGCGGGCAGTTTGTGGCACTGAAGAGCGTTCGCGTCCAGACTGACCAGGATGGTCTCCCCCTCTCTACGGTCAGAGAGGTGGCCCTGCTGAAGAGGCTGGAGCAGTTTGACCATCCCAACGTAGTCAAGTAAGGCAACGGCTTACACGGTCAACACTGCACCCACACACAGGGCCAACACTGCAACACTGCACCCATGCACACGGTCACCACTGCAACACTTGCACCCCCGCACACGGTCACCACCGCAACACTGCGCCCATTAGGGTTGGGCAATGTCTACCGAATTGGCATATGACGATGTCTACAGTGAAACATTGCGATGGACGATGAGGGGTTGTGGTCGTCTTATAAAGACAAAATTTTTATATACAGACGGTCCCTGACTTACGATGGTTCGACTTATGATTTTTCGACTTTATGATGATGCGAAAGCGATATGCATTCAGTAGAAACCATACTTCGAATTTTGAATTTTGATCCTTCCCCAGTCTAGCGATATGCAGTACGCTACTCTCGTGATGCTGGGCAGCGGCAGTGAGCCGCAGCTCCCAGCCAGCCACGTGATCACGAGGGTAAACAACCAATACTCTACAGTGTACTGTGTTGCCAGCGTTTTTTGGATATTCACTTTCAGTACAGTATTCAAAAAATTACATGAGATATTCAACACTTAATTATAATATAGGCTTTGTGTTAGATGATTTTGCCTAACTGTAGGCTAATGTAAGTGTTCTGAGCACGTTTAAGGTAAGCTAGGCTAAGCTATGATGTTCAGTAGGTTAGATGTATTAAATGCACTTTCGACTTATGATATTTTCAACTTAGTTGAGGAGCATCTGTAGTGTGATTAAATAAGCTGTTTTTCCTTTAAATCAGACGCAAGGAGATAATATAATAATTAGAATAAAGCCATCCTTCATTTTTGCACTCTCTGGCTGACATTCCTTGAAATACATATTCATCAGTCAGATTGTGTTTGAGTGCGGGGGGTGGGCTTCTTCATCTTGTAGCTAACGCAGAGCAAGTAGCCCTTGCAGGGCTGGGTTATCAGTGCCAGCCAAGCACTTTCTTGGGGGTTTAGTGTCACAGGGCAGTCAAGGGTGCTGCATGGGTGATGCTGTGGTGTTTCTCCCAGGCTGATGGATGTCTGCGCCACACTGCGGACGGACCAGGAGACCAAGGTGACCCTTGTGTTCGAGCATGTGGATCAGGACCTGAAGACATACCTGAACAAGGCGCCAGCACCAGGACTCCCCTCAAGCCAAATCCAGGTAGGGCCTACAGCACTCATCTGTCCCATAAATTACACACCCCCTCTCCTCTCTGTAGCTGGGGATCTGAGGTTGAAACAAGCTGCTGTCCCATTCTTGCACGGACATCTGTCTTCAGGCAAACAAATACATTCAATTCTTTGCGCATAGCTTGATCTTTCAGCACGTATTTTCCAGGATGTCGTTACCCATGATTTGGCAAGAAGTGGCTTCCTTGAACAAGTAAAGCCATAACTGAACTCCTTACAGTAGGACACCTATTAGTGTACAAGCCCTACCTCCTCATGTAAAGTGCCCCTAATGCTACACTCAAAAGATTACATTACATTATTGTCATTTAGCAGATGGTCTTATCTAGAGCAACTTGTGTAGGTTACAGTTTTATCCATTTATACAGCTGGCTAGCTACTGAGGTAATTTTGGGTTAAGTTCAAAGATTACAATGGCAGTGCCCCAGCGGGGAATCAAACCAGTAACCTTTCGGTTGTGAGTCCTGCTCCTTGCCACTGTGCCACCCTGATGCCCATTATTTTATACCGATTATTCCTAATTATCCAGTTATCAGTTCTCACACACACACAATTGGAATCTGTTGGACTCTGTTGATCTGAAAGATTTCCCTGGGGTTTTTGTTTTGTTGGACAACCCAATGCTTTGTAGAGGGGTGCTGTGAATGGAAGTGTGACTGACATTACATTATTGGCATTTAGCAGATGCTCTTATCCAGAGCGACTTACATCACAGTTACCTTTATACAGCTCAGTATTTACTGAGGCAATTGTGGGTTAAGTACTTTGCCCAAGGGTACACCAACAGTGCCCCAGTGGGGAATCGAACTGGCAACCTTTCGGTACAAGTCCTGCTCCTTAACCACTATGCTATACTGCCGACTAAAATCTGCCTCTGCCTTTTACAGGACTTGATGCGTCAGTTGTTGTGCGGCCTGGCCTTCCTTCACTCCAACCGCATTGTCCACCGTGACCTGAAGCCGGAGAACATCCTGGTGACGAGCCGTGGCCAGGTCAAGCTGGCCGATTTTGGGCTTGCACGAATTTACAGCTGCCACATGGCCCTCACCCCCGTGGTAAGTGCAGCAAGAGCACTAACGTGTATGCTTTGGCTATCCGTGGCATATCACTAGAGCTAACACCCGTGCTTTGGCTATCTGTGATGCTGCATTAATGAAGCATAGTGCTAATGCTAACACTTTTGCTTTGGTTATCTCTGACATTGCATTAGAGAAAAGTATTACAAGTGCTAAGATTTGCACTTTGGCTATCTCTGGAGTTGCATGAATGAACTGTTGCATGAGCTCTAACACACTACACTAGCTATTTGTAGCACTACATTAAGGAAGTGTAGCACAAGTGGTGAGTGCTGTCTGTAGCATTAAGGAAGCTTAGGTACTTGCACTGTAGCATCTCTAGTGTTGTGGTAATAAAGAAGCCCTAAGAGATTTTTACGGTAATGTAAAAGTATAGAAATGGGACCCAGTGACTGACATATCCATGCGTGTGCCCCAGTGCATGTTGGAAGCATTCAAGTGGGTGCATTGCTAAAGCATGTGGACATGCTGCTGGTATCATCCCTGTTCTTTCTTCTCTTCCTACTCTGTTCTTGGTCTTAGGTGGTCACCCTGTGGTACCGTGCCCCCGAGGTGCTCCTTCAGTCCACCTACGCCACCCCCGTGGATATCTGGAGCACTGGATGCATCTTTGCCGAGATGTTCCGCCGCAAGTGAGTCCATCTCTTGGACGAAGTGTGTGTTTAGGTTTAGTGCTCATGGACGGTGGCTGCCACTTTTCCCCTTTCTTCACTGGATTCACCAGTTTTAAGGCCCACAGGGGAATGGGCTGTGAAAATATTGGTTCTGTAAGGGTCCTAGAACATTTCAGATCAAGAGAGAGGTCAGTGTTCACAGCTGAGATCCTTATGTCATGCCTTCTGCTGCCACCATATGGTTAGTTATAGTACTGCAGCTACCCTTTGTCTGCGGTCCTGTGATAAAAGGGAGCCAGAGGGAAACCATGCTTATCAATCTTGTTCAATACTAACTGCCACAACAGGCAGTTGGAGGGAGGGTCAGCACAGGGTCCTGTAATCTCTGGGACTTGGACAGCAGGACTTCTGCTATGCTGAGCTGCCCTGTTATATCTTCTGAAGCCCAGTGCTTCATGTACTCTGTCACAGTGGTGGTCTAGGGGGTTGTGGTCTGCATTCCAGCTGGGGTGTTTATTACTAAGTGAGCCTTGCTTTGATGGCAATGTGAATCATAACCAGGGGCTCACACACTGGGTGCTGCTGCTCCCTCTGTATGCTCGTTTTTGTGCCAGCCAAAAGTGCTGCTGTAATGTAATGCTGTATGAGCTGTTAGCTAAGTGCTAGTCTGATTGAGCCATGGGCAGTGGTCTGCCCTTAAAGGCCCTGCTGCAGTAGACACAGGTATGTGTTACATAAAGAACAAATGCCTGGGATTTAAGACATGCTGATCGATTGTTCTCACATGGCCAATGATTTCCTTTTATGCACTGTGCTCTAGTAATGCCTTTAGACAAGGGGCTACCTTTGACTGGCTTATAGGAGTCACGCCTGTGCCCTAAACACTGGAAGCAAGGACACCCAGTTACTGAAACCAAACACTTACTGCTAGAAAATCAAGGAACAGTTTTAGCTGTTAATGTAAGTTGCTGAAGTACCAAAATGTGCATTTTTGATGGCCAGTTAAGACTGGCTGGAAAGCACATTAATATACTTGAGAATCTGGGACTGAATGAATAGCCTGCTGTAGACCATTAGATCTCTTGGACCAGGAGTGGTCATCACTATGGTAAATAGGTGTTAAAACTTTCTTTCTCCTTCCCCCCTTTCTGTCTGTCTCTTTTCCTCCCTCTCTCCATCCCAGGCCATTGTTCTGTGGTGAATCTGAAGTGGACCAGCTGGGGAAGATCTTCCAGTGAGTATCAGTCTGATTGTGGATTTAGATTGCGATTGGCTGCTTCTGTGTTAAGACTGATTTGCTGCTGGTTCTGCCCCTCCCCCATTCCCCAACTGCCCACAGAGTGATTGGTCTGCCAGTAGAAGAGGAGTGGCCTGCTGATGTTAAGCTGAAGCAGCACAACTTCAGCCAGCTCAGCCCTCACGGCCCCTGTCCAATCACAGAAGTTGTTCCTGAGATCAGCCACCAGGGGGCAGAGTTGCTGCTGGTAAGAGGAAGCTGGATAGGGTGAGGTAGAGAGAATTGTGGTGGAAAATGGTGATGAAGCAGGTCACAGGTGTGCTTGCAACAGAGGAAAAGTGAATAGGCGGTGGAAAATTATGTTCTGGAGAAATCTGTAGCATATACCTGTGGGGTGGCAGTGTGGCGTAGTGGTAAGAAGCAGGGCTTGTAACCGAAAGGTTGCTGGTTGAATTCCCTACTGGGGCACTGCTGCTGTACCCTTGGACAAGGTACTTAACCCACAGTTGCCTAAGTAAATATCCAGCTGTATAAATGGATAAAATTTTAAGTTGCTCTAGATAAGAGCATTTGCTAAATAATAATGTGATACCTACAGATTAAGTTTGGCAATGTACTTTTTGCTTCCGCCCTCTAGTGTTTGCACCATAACTCGTAACTCCAGAGGTTTTGTCATTTGTGTTTCAATTATCACTTATTTTTCAAACCTGCACACATGCCTTGTATGCACATTGAATGTTTCACACATAACAGTCTTATTTAGCCATATTTAGCCAATCCGCACTGGTGAACTTTGGTTATAGAGACGTGTCACTGAACCTTGATTATCACACACCGCCCCACTCCCCTCCTGGGCACAGTGACAGTAAATTTCATGTCACAGTTGAGTTAATTATAGATGGAAAAGTAACCTATTGAAATATTCTTCCCCGTTTGTGTTTTCTGCTTTGACACATTTATAAACACATTTTTTTCCCTTTGCCCTGCTGTAGGAGATGCTGACCTTTGACCCCCTACGAAGAATCTCGGCCCTCAATGCTTTGGATCATCCATATTTCCAGGAGGGGTGATTGTGGGGGTGGTTGTGGGGGGTGGGGTGGGGGAGTTAATGGGGGGTGGATATGGGACCAAGGCCCCCCACCGGCGGGGCAGAGGGTTGGAGAAGCAAGTCGGCAAAAGGACAAAGAGGAAAGAAGGGGACTTCAGCTCTGGGCGTGGTATTGAGGCAGCGGCATGTAAACACCAATAATCGAGCAATGTATCACGTCTTTGTTGCGTCTCTGGCCATTCTCTGGCTGCAGCAAAACCTGCAGGAGCTGAAATGATGCTTTGTCACCGTGTTTTGCATTAAAGAACCAAGGGAATCTTTTGAGGATGGGGAGTTTCAGGATGCTGGGAAGGAAAATGGCGGATACTGGTGAGAGGCAGAAGTTGCCCAAGGGTGCCAATCTAGGACCTGATACCCCCAACCAGAATTCTAACCTTAACCACAATAAGCTCAGCAGCAAAAACAGGTCCTGGACCAGCACTCAAGGGCTAACTTATGCCTGGAGCTGTGAGATTGGGACCAATTGACATTTGGGAGCAAAAAGGTGCTTAATCCCAAAGTGAAATAAGCAACCAGCCACTGAGTGCCACTAACTGTCCTCAGTTGTACTTTTAATATATATTTTGTATGTGTCTCGGTTGAAATAATTGTGAGCGGCATTAATTGGGTCTCAGAAATAGGTCAGTGGTTTTAGCAAGTGGGAACCTGCCTTGCCTTTGTTGGTCACGTACACTAATGGCTTTGTGAACATTTAGCCAAAGAATGTGTTGCTGCGTAGAGCATTGATTCTGGCTGCGTTCCTGCCTCTCATTCCAGTCATAACTTGGAAGTGGTCCCTTACACGCTGCTCAATCTCTGTCGCTAACCAAAATGGATACTGGTATAAGTACCGTGTCAGTACTGTAATGCATGTATTAATATTTTATTAATAAATGCTGCTTTGTGTCAGTGCTGGAGTTGTGTAATGATCGCTGGTGGGGAGGACATGGGTCATTTCAAACCCTTCCGCCCCACTTTTAATTGTGGGAAATCTGTTAAAGGGAATGTTCGAATAAAATGAATGACTTGGCATAACTGATGATGCATTGCCATTGACTGACTTTTCAGAGGGCTGTCTATCCCAAGACTAGTTTTTGAGCAGCTGAACTCAGAACTGAATATGTTCACTTGACTGCTCTTGCCTGTGTCCAAAAAGAAAATAAAAACACCCCCTTGTGGATAGGGCCATTATCACCCCAGTGTTTTTGTGGGGCAGGAGAACCATAAGTTGCCTGCTACACACCAACAGGGCCAGGAAGCCTTTGCTGAAGTGCTTAAGATCACTAATGCAAGAACAAGAGCTGACACAGTGGGTCTTGGGTCTTGACATTTCTTTTTTTAATAGGAAAATCGGTGGCAACAAATAAAAGTTCAGCAGGAAACAAGTGCATGGTGTGTGTGTAAAATCAGGCATGTTATGAGAAATGCATAAGATGAGGTAGGAAAAGGGGGGAGGAGGACTCCGTATAGTGGACAGAATGGGAAACATCCTGCATCATGCAATCTTTCCAGCTCAGAGCCCCACCTGGGCGTTTGTTAAGCTTTCCAGGGCCTCAGCTCCGGTGAGATGATACACGCCTGGATTTATTGCTGTGAAGGTCCCTCTCCGATGGGAGTCAGTGTTGTTTTTGATTGACAGAGGGGGCGGGGCACCAGCAGGAGCCGCCGTCTCTCTAGCGCTGTCTTGACACGGGAGCTGGAGTCTGGGGACCCCTCCCACTCTGCACGCAATGTATGCAGCAGATAGCCTACAGCAGCAGAACACACTGGCCCACCTGCAACCATCAGAGTTCATTCCATACTGAGCATTTCAGCTATTCACTGCACCTAACAAAGTGAATTCCCAAGCCCAGACACTACTGAGGGTAAAGAAAAAAGAATGGATCAGATAAGGTGGCTCCTAGCAGTGTACTCATGCGCAGTTTTGTATAGGCTTAAACGGTACAGCGTCCATAGACAGGAAATGGGGCAGTTTCTTGAACTGGCTCCCATGAATGAACCCCCCTTTCTGTACGGTTTTGGCAGGTATGTTGGGACGTGGCACTTTTTCTGCATGAGTTACATAATTGCATGATTTTCACATGCACATACAAGTGGCATGTTTTCACTGCTTCTGGGATATAAAGGAGAATGTCTGGCTTGGATATGGCTGCGTGGTCTTTGCATTGGCACACAGCGTTAATGTGCAACACTCAGATTGCAGGTGGCCCAGATTTCTCTCAACTTGGCATTACCGGCACTTAAAGCAGGGAAGAACAACACTTATGCAATACCAACATAAACTGAAAAACTAAAGCACTATTAAAAAAAAACACTGATGTTAGTGCTAAAAACATACTCCATTTCCACATTTGACAAAAAAATTGGCAATATTAATAACATTAAGAAGGAAGAAAAAACAAAACATTATGAACACAGCAGGTTTTCCTCAAGTTTTTGCTTTTAGGATTTAACTAGGGTTTAAGTGAGCCCCAGCACCACCCTCTATCCACCAAAAGATGGCGCTCTCTGCCACCTCCTGCACCTGCAGTAATGGGAAATCGGCATCCATGGTTCATCTTTTGGCGATCCAGCTCGAGGATGGGCAAATTCCCAACACATCCAGTTTAAAAAAAAAAAAAACCAGACTCTAGTCTAGACTGCTGTAAAAAATCACTTAAATAATCACATTAAAATCACACCATTTAATATGTACACTTTGAGAGGTTCGTGAAGAGAGGGACCTGGGAGTTTGCAGGGGTCGGGGGCAATGGCAGCTCAGCATGTCCCTGTAATTCACAAAAAAAAAGAGGAAGGGACGCTGGAGCCCCTGTGGCCCTTTGCTGATTGAGAAAAGGATGAAATGGTGGCTGCTACCGGTCAGTGAGCTGCATGGGGTGGGCAGGAACACGGCATCGCCAAGGTCTGTGCGCCTGGCGGCGCTCTTTAAATAAAACCCAGATTAAGCGTTTAAATTTAACGAGCTCAGTCAAAGCGCGGCTTCATCCTATTATCTAATTAAGGGTTTAGGGAAAATCCCCCGCGCCAAGGGAGGGAGAGGCATCCCTGCAACAGTCGTAGTAAAATGTGGTAAAGTTGGGCTGTGGGAGACTCCTGTTGTTGTGAGAGTGGCACGCGGCAGGGTTTGCATGAATGCATTACCTTAGCTGTGTAGCTGACATCGACCATAATGCCTCACTCCATCCTGTGTTACTGGTGCAAAGTTCTGGTCTTCCTTTTCATCCACTGTAGTTTTCATTATTCTACCTAGTAGGGGCTGACTTTGTGTAGTGTGTGTTCCTGTAAAATGTGGAGGCTTTTTTGCATTTTTTCGCTGAATGGACCAATAGAGGCCTGATAAGGGAAACCCGCGTGTAAATGACAGGAGCAAACTTAAAGTGCAGTGAAGCGGTTTGAATGTGAGTAGAGCATGTGTGGGTGTGCCCCTGTCCAGTCAGTGCTGTATGGTTACTGCAATAACAGTCCGAGCTCTGCCCCCTCCTCCTCCCTGGCAGGCTGCACCGATCGCAGGCATCTCCCAAGAGTCTGGGTGGGAGAGACGGCCCATTGATCACGCCTCCCTCAGCCTAGCCTGTGCCCCCCCGGGGATTCTGTCTGGGGGGTGGAGTGAAAAGCACAGGAAAAAAGCTACTGTTGCAGCAGGAAGAGGAGGGGAGCTGCCACGTGCTGGGGGGTGTTGTACCCAATTCCCGAGGCCGGAGAATCCTCATCCTCTGTAAAGAAACTGGTCTTCAGCACTGCAGGGTCGCCATTCCGCATGTAATCCAATCATGTCAAGGATGGGGGGCAGAGCCAGGGTGTGAGCAAAGCCGGCTATTGGTGCTGGGAAAGGAGCGAATAGATGACCATCCAATCATACATGAGGGAAGAGACTTGTCAGGAATGGCTGTGGGCGGGGCTATTAGTGTGTGGTGTGCACGTGCTGTGCTTGTTGACTTCGAGCTCAGTACCATATGGACATAAATACATAGTTATGCATATGTGTGTGCATGTATGTATGTGTTGTGTATGCATATGCACATACATATACAGACTCACACATATACAGTTTAGGGCTCAGTACAAAATGACCAATAGAGGCTCAGTGCTGAGCATCTGCTGGCGTGTGTTGGTGTTCTCTCTCGCAGGACGAGAGCGAGTCTGTGCAAATGTGTGTCGATGTGGCCACGTCTGTGTCTGTGGGTGTGCGTCTGTGTGTTGGATGTGCTGCGTTTGTGCGTTTGTCGGCGTGTCCAGTTTTATTTCTACTTGTGTGTGTACTGCAAATGTGTGCGCATGTATGACATATGTACCGTGTGTGTGTGTGTATGTATGGATACGTGTGTATTTCGTCTGTGTGTGCCTATAGGAAGGCGCTGGGGTTTGCTCTGGGGTCTTTCTGGTTCCGGTAGCGCACGGCCAGCCACACGCCCAGGATCTGCAAAGATATAATGAAGGAGGCAGTGAGCATCGGGCCGGGTCGTGGTGAGCACAACACTCAGAGGCCCAATGGGAACATGGGAGGGTTCGCAGGCAGGCGGGACCTAGGGGAGAAGGTGCAAACTCACCTCTGTGAAGCTGAAGAAGAGGCCGACGCCCCCTAGGATCTGCAGCGCTTCGGCGGAATGCTGCAGCATCAGCCCCCCACAGGTGTAGCACTTCTTTGTGCCTTTGCATGGCTGGGGGAGGGGGAGATGTCTTACATCATCAACATGAGACAGCCACTGTTTCCGCAACTTAGCATTAAATCACTTGCTCATTGTAAGGTACATAACATGAAGCTACATGTGTACACGACTACATATGTACACTGGAGCTGGCTTGTCACATCAGCTCTAACCCAGACAGAGTGGGAGGGGCCTCTTAGAGGGAGGAGCTATTCGGCCCTAAAGACAACAGAGTAACTCATAACTCTCCACCACCTTCTGAAGGCTCACCTCTTCTGACTACTCCTGGGTTCATCTGTCTCAGATCTGCCTCAATCTGCTAGGCTTGATACACATCTGCTGCAGTCTGTCTTTAATAGTTACAGCCAATGACTAGTCACTACAAGCAATTTCACCAGACTAGCACTTAGTGGTTTGTGCTTTCATTGGGCGAGGTGGCTTCTTGCTGACTTTTGTTAACCATTAATAGCTGCCTCACTGTCACGATTGTAAAGTTTAATGCACATTTAAAGAGTATTAAAGAGTATTCATTCTAGTTTTCACATGCCAAAATCAACCCCAAAAGTAACTTACCACAGTCCACCACTAGGGGTCTGTGCTTTCTAATTAGGACAATGGCAGGGAGTGGAAGTGAGGTCACAAAAAAGGGCTGGGCTAGTGAGCATGAGGTGTTCAAAAGCCTAATCCCAGTCCGGTCGCAGGAGGAAGCACCCTGAGGCGGTGTCTGTGAGACCGGCCACACTATAAATGCTGACCTCAACTTTGTACTGTTCAAGATTAACTAGACAATCCGGAACAATTCAAACAGGATACATGTATATACCTCTAAATGTTTCTCTACACATTGTCATGCATTTTGTCATGGACCATTTGTATTCTTCCCCCTGCAATTTCTAATAATATGTCAAGCATCTGCCAAAAGTTACTTCACATTTGATAGACTGCATGCATAAATATAAGGGTTTCATTAAGTTTGACATATATTGTTCACTTTCAAGGAATTGCTCAATAATGACAAAAAACCCTAGGTTTTTAGCATTTGACTGGCCACTGCACAAATAGCCTGTTGTATGTGCAAGTCATTCATTTTTCCTGAATAATTTAACCCTTTCATTTCGGGGGAAGAAAGAGCAGGTATGAGTGTTCTCTGGCGTGTGCGGGATGGGATGAAAGGCTGACGGGGTGCGAATCGGCCAGCTTGGACTCACAGCAATGCAGGACTGGACTTCACTGACAAACTGTGCCTGGCTGGCTGTAGTGTTGAAGAGACCGCAGCAGTCCAGCTGCTTCTCCAGGGCCCCCCGCGTCCCGTTACCCATCATCCCCCAGGTGGCATTCAGCAGCTTCTCCTGTGCACAAGAGGAGAGGGAGGGAACATGTAACATCCGCAGTACAATACTTAACCCCCTGCCGCAAACTGAGGAATGAACAATGACTGTTCACAGCTTGTGATCTGTTAAAATTCACAATTTATGATCAGTCCATTAACGTTACTTTCAAATTCATATTTGTGTGTCATGTCTGAAAATGTGAAAATTATCTGTTACAAGCTTTGGCGATCTGACACCATGCCGATGAAGCAGTTTGAAGCTGAATTTCAATTTGAGAGGGAGAGAAAGACAGGAAGAAAGAAAGAGAGGTAAAATGGGAGAGGGGTGAGTAACAGAGAGGGAGAAAAAGAGGAACAGAGGGAGGGAGAGGGAGAGAGAAATGGAGATTGAGAGATTTACTTCCTAACATGCTGAGATAAATACTCCTAACAAAAAGAACATGTCCTTTAAACAGATAATGACCACGCTCCCCTGTTTCCTGATGAGGAAGAGATGTCGGTCATGCTCACTGCCTCACAGGCAGCCCAATATGTGTCCACATCACACAGCAAGTCTTCACCACTTCAGAAGTGGGAGGCTTTCCACAGTTTTAAACAGTTCCATGGAACTTATAGTTTTGGTACCCTTTCTGACATCAGTTACATGCCATTGTTGGCTATCAATTTTACTTCATTTTGGGACACATATTTGTTTACATTACATTACTGTCATTTAGCAAACATTCTCATCCAGAGCAACTTAGATAGGTTACAATTTTATTCATTTATACAGCTAGATATTTACAAAGGCAATTGTGGGTTAAGTACTTTGCCCAAGGGCACAGCAGTAATGCTCCAGTCGAGAATCAAACCAGTGACCTTTCCATTACGAACCCTGCTCCTTACCACAATGTCACACCACCGCCACATGATTTGATTCCAGTATAGTGGATTTGATATGAGATGTAAAATCCCATGTGAAAGCGAGAACAGAAGGCAGATGTTCTGATACACTCTCAAGACTCAATCAGAGCAGTCCTGAGGCCTATATTTACTATCTGTGAGTGTGTCCAGTCAGACAAATCTGATTGGTCAGATTTGTCTGGGCGACTCTGACAGCATGTACCTCCGATATGTTCTCCTCGTTTCGGTGTTCCAAAGCAACTTGGCTGCCCAATCCCCCAAACACCCCAAGTCTGAAGGCCTCCATGCCCCTCCCCTTCAGGGCTGGGCAAGTACCCAACAGCTGCACAGGCAGCAAGTTGATTCTTTGGATTGGCTTCTTGCTCGTTTCTTCCTTATCTATGTCCCTACATACGTGCACATATATTTGAGTTTTCTATTCTGCTACACAGGTGTGCTTAATTGACTGCTTTGGCGACACCTCTTTGTCCTCCGAATATTGGTTTTTCCTGCCAATAAAACACCATTGGATTTGCGGGAGAGAGAGACAGAGGTGACCAGGCCAGGAGGACAGGGTAGGAGAAGGGGGCCAAGCCTGGAAAGGGGATGCAGCACTAGGGGGTCAAAGACCAGTGGGAAGGTTTCGGGGAGAGCGGTGTGGTCACAGACAGACCCCCACCTGTTGTTCACGGTTCATCGCCAGGCAGGAACAGGACACTCCAAACTGGAAAAGGAACACCAGGAAGAGGATCACCATGTACTGGGGGAGGGGAGGTCAAGGAAACAGCGAAACCAACAGTGCTTCACTAAGAGTGACACAATGAATGATAACAATTAGGGGTCGACCGATTATCGGCCTGCTCGGGAATTAAAGTATATGTGGCTACAATTATCAAGTTCTGTCTACAACTGAGACTACCTCTTAATTAGTTAATTAGCTAGCTGGCTTGCTTGCCTTGATAACGGCACGCAGCTAACACTGAAAACTTGTCTCATTTTATTTAGCGTTAATTTAAAAAAACAGCGGTGACAATGCAATATTTTACTTTGGCTAGATGAGCGTGTTGTTGGCAAGCTTACGCAACTAAGCTCTGTTTGAACTAATCGTGACGTGACTTTGTCAGGGTCAAAGTAAAGGATTACATATGAACGTGTGTCATTGAAAATTGCTGTGCAACCTGCCTTAACAGTAAAAGCATTCATGAAGTTATGGTATCTTGTTACTGAAATAAATGTTCATTTCTCAGTCCTCCCAATTGAACCATTTCATCAGATGACAGGTACACATAGAGGGCCGGTAAGGAGACAGACAGGGCTGGTAAAAACTTTATGGATTTTTTGACGGTCCACCAGCCCACCTATGCGGCGGCCCACCGGGATTTGTCCCGGTATGCCCGATGGCCAGTACACCACTGCAATCCTCTACGCTGAAGTTGCAAAAACACCACTATCTTATGGTCTATTTCTATGATGACAAGCATGCCCAGTTTCCCAGTTACACTGAAAATGCCCGAATAATGCACTTACACAGTGCACAATGCAGTCACATACAGTTAACTATAACAAGATAATAGAGTTTAGATATGTAGCGATAGCTAGATCTTTGAGTAACGTTGGTGCCAGTGCAACTGGAACTTATTTTAGCTACCATATTGCGAACGTAACATCACTCACCTGTATGAGTTGGTGTTTTTACATGTTATAGGTAGCCAATGGTCATAATAATGTAAGCTAATGTTGAGTCTCGTAAAGCTAACTTGAATGCGATAGCGAACGTCAACAAGTTCATTTGTTGATCCATAATTTAGCCAGCTGACTAACAAAAAAATTGATAGGCTATAACGTTATTTCTTGCACATCACTTACCAGGGCTGGTCACACTCTCAGTCTCAACCCACAACTAATACTTACTGTATTTACTTTACAAAACATCTGGGAGCTATTTTGTTTATTTATTTATTAAAATTTAACTTTATAAGAAATGCTGCTGAGAGCTCCCTGCACTTTTTTGTCTTATGATAATGTTGAAAAGTTCTCTTTTAATTAAACATTTGCTTAAAGGCATTTCAACGAAGTTTTGTGTTGGAGTTTGTGTTATTCTAAATTGTGACACCAAGATTTTCATTTTTGCTGCAAATGTATATCGGTTCCAAATATGGGTTATCGGTCTCCTTGATTGCTAATAATTGGTATCTGTATCGGCCCTGAAAAAACCATATCGGTCAACCCCTAATAACAATGACTGTAAAAATAACAGCTAGAAACAGTTTTTTGTGGTCACACCCAAGCACGTTTTATCGTTAAACACAAATGTCAAATCCGTGCACTTTGATTCAAGAGAAAAGTCATCTAGACCTCAGCATGTTGCCATACAACATTAGGTTGGTAACTAGCTATGCAGCTAGCCACTGCTCATTTCCAGGTAACTCCCTGTTTCTGCTCAGAAAGGCATCTTTAGAAAAGGGTTTGTCATAACCCCCCCACCACCACCACCACCACCACCACCAAAGACTTCAACTCCCACTTCTAAATGGCATCTTCTGCTTTAATGGCTGAGCAAAGTAATGGGACTGCATCAATTATGCAACTGTGATTGGCAGCAATGTGAAACGGCACCTGGAAATCAGTCTGAAAGTGGCTCCAACAACTCTGCTGTGATCCCAACATCATTAGCTGAAGGTCATTTCTTAAGGCTATCATGGAGTAACCACCTGCACTGATCTGTCCTTGAGCGATTTGCATTTCTACCCCAATATGAAAATGTAATATACAGATATATCTAGACATTGATATACAGGAAATATAATTTGTGCTGTTGCTTTGGGTGTTGCAGGACTTCGGAGTGCTGCCAGTGATAGAGCTGGAATGAGAGGTTCCCAGAGCAATCTCGTATCCTCACTGCACTCCAGCACCGCAGCAGAGAGGGAGAAAGGATACGAAGAAGAGCATGACTTGGTGGTGGTTGAGGGCTCCGATGAGCCCCACGATGGCGATGAGGAGTAGGAAGACACCCACAGCAATCACCCCGCCAATGATGTGGATGCTGGAGACAATCCCAAAGCCTTTGCCCCAGGCCGCCACCCCGATGAGAAGCAGGCCCACCAGCTGGGGAGGGGGAGAGGTAAGTGCAGTTAGACTCACAGACACACACACAAAATCAGACACAGATACATGCACACAGACACACACACAATCATAGAAAGTTAAGGATAGTGTCACACATAATAGACAGACACACAATTACACAGAGTCCAGACAGACATATACTCACATAATCACAGACAGACACAGACAAAATCAAATATCACCTCTGTCTCTTTCTCACATACACACAGACAAACATCCATATAAACTTACAGACACATCATCATACATTCAGACAAACATACACACATTACATGCACATGGACATACACCGCACGCAGACACAGGCTAATGTGTACACCTGTGTGCCCAAACACACACGCACGTGCACACACACACATGCACAAAAAGATGACTTCATCACCTGACTCACGGCGGGGGGGGGCTAAGTCACCTAACGGAATGCGTTCACAGACGACCGCAACCAGATCTAATAATGACGAAAATGTGCTGGCACAATAAAGACACTACCAGTCCAACTTTGCAGAAAACAGAAGCAACACGCTAACACAGTCCGACCATGCAGAGAACAGCGTTACGATAGACCCAGCGAGAATCACAGTCATCGAGAAGCGAAACCGCTCCCCTGACTGCTCTCAGACGAGACGTGATTTTTAACACAACATTCCACAGCAACATTACAGAGCTAATTTCGAAACAAATTCCCTCGTCTTATTTCAAACCTCTTCACAAATACAGACTTATCAAAAGATAAGCAGTCATTCTGTACACTCCTCCAACAGAACACTTCTAAGACTCAGGGGTAGAGAGGTTATCAGGCCGAGAGGGACTGAATGGATAACAAAACCGTTTCGAATTGATTGTGTCATCTCGGGACAAGGGGATCCATTCTCGTGACATAATGACGTAATCCCAATATAACACGACAAGATGAAAAGGCGCAGCCAAAGGGTTTAATTCTCGTTTATGCCGCTCCCGACGCCCTCAAAGACAGGATGGAAGGGTATATATTTTCGAGTTTGAGCCGACCAATTCTGGCTCATTAACATTAATAAAATGCCATGAATAAACCACGCTTTTGAAGTTTTCGAGCCGTAGACACGTCACCGTGGCATCTGCGATTACCGGCGAAACGTTACGGAACCGATGTCACGAGGTCGTCTTGACTGCTGACCACGTCAAGACGACCACGATGATAAAATGCCGGACAAAGCCCGGCCATGAAAACAGTTTCACTAGTTAACTGTAAAGAGGTGCACCCTTGGCCCGCCCTCGTGAGTAAACTGAATATGTCTTGGCAAACTTTACAATGAAGACAATTTACAATTTACTATGATCGTGCTTGCCAAAGTATTTTATTTGCAAGGCACTAGTAACAGGGTCTCTCTGTCCACTACAAACACCACTTGCAAGGCATTTCCGCTCTGAATATGAACTGAACAGGAGTGAGTGTTTGGGGATTAATACCATTTATTTTGGTCCAACAACACGCTTTTGTTGACGACCTCTGCTGGGCCCCAAAACCTCGACAAAGCCAGAGTGGTAGAAGCTCAATCTTAATCTTCGTTTTTCAATAGAAACGAATTACTATCATTACCATTTAATGGTTGCAAGATTTGCGTTGAGAGTCGTTCTAGGTAAGAGTGTACGTCACATGACGAAATATCAACACTAGACGGCGAACTAGTTTATCATCACGCCCCTAAGACCGCTAACCTTCGCTATATTTTAACGAAATACATAGCTACCATAACGTTACCATTCTCCCTGTTCTAACCCTCATTTTACCGCGACTACTATTATAATTGAATCTAGTATTAATGACACAAACACAGCTGCAATGGCAATGGCTTCAAGTGTAGAAACATTGTACGAGTAATCGATTTGTAATATTTAAACAAAACTAGTTACTTGCTACAGGAGCTGGCTAAACTTTGCTATCTTACTAATTTGGCTATGTGGGATAAATAGACAAGCTGGACTAGCGTCTTGCAAGCCTAGCCGCTATTTTGACAATAAATGGTCAAACATCCATGCTAAAGCTGTGACTAGAATTTATGTGATTATAAACGAAACTCTGTCGAGTCTAATTCATTGCAGAAAACATGCAGTTAAACAGTCCAGGGATAAAACAGTTTTGCTAGCTAGCCAGAGTGACGTCACATACAGTGACGCCACCAGACGGCCTGTTTATAACGTGTAGCCATTTCGTTATTATTTTGCAGATCTTGTGGTATTAGAGCGCATGTTGGCCATTAAAGCACTTCAGCTCCGGTTAGGGTCAGTTACCTAGCATGCTACATTAAAATAACATTAAATGGCTACACAGCTGTAATGCAAAATCACCGCTAATTAAAAAACAGCTAAGATTAACCACGTCGAGCGGGTTAGGTAGCGAGCGCGTCATTTTATGTATTAGCTAGAAACCGGCGTGTTTGTGTGCGCAGATGCAAATATGTCAGTTGAATAGCTCGATAATGACAACAAGCAGGCTAAATTGTAGCTTTTTATGAAGAAATCTACGAGCCGTCAACGTTACTTGTTGAAGCGAGTTTTTAGATCGGGTAGCTAGCTTGCTAACTTGTTACGTTAGGTAATTAAATACATTTCGATAAATAAAGCTATACTGTAAAATCGGTGAGTCAGTTAGCTAGCTAGTTACATTTGGTTTCATATTATCGCAATCGCTCGTGAAAGTGGACATTGATCTGGCACTCGCTACGCTTTTGATAAGCTACCTAGGAGACAAGACTTCTACCCGTGTTGGTAGCGAATCGTTACTCACCATGTAAACCACGTTAAGAGAACAAAGAGCATTTTTTGAACACGTAAATCCTCCGCAGACCATCTTCAGAGTGATTATTATACGTTTGCAAGATCTGAATGCCGTATCGTATGGTTTTGTTTAGCTAGCTATCGTTTTCGTTCGTCCCCAAAGGCGAACAGAAAGGCGCTGTTGCTTCCCAAATGCTCCAAACCGACTTCCCTCAGTCAGCCGGCGATCGTCTGTCAACTTCCCCGTCGTCGTTTGGACCATTGGACAAAGAGTGAATCCCATTGGATACTCAGCCTTCCGTCCCACCTTCTAAGGAACGCCCCCATAAAGGGATAAGAACCTTTATCCAAAAATATGTGTAATTGGACAAAAAATGCGTCAATATTCGGTTGCACAATGAAAAGGCGGCGCAATGAGTGTTATCCTAAGGCGTTTATATTACTTTCTTTGGCTGACACCATCCAGGGTGACCAATTAATTACTGTACCTGTACTTGGGTGATCTCGTCCTTATGCGTGTGGTACAGGATGTTTTTTCAACCCTTCCTGTCCAGTTGAGCAAAAAAAGACACATTACACAAAGCCACATAAGTTGGAATAAGCTGTTCACTAAGTTAGATGCTTCAAGGGTTATGGGTATGAATTGAATGTATGGTAACACACAACAAGCACATTTGTAATTACCATAGGCATGGTGCCTAAAAATGTCTTCTGTTATAGAATCTGAACTCACAAGTAATCTCTTTAGATCAGGTCTCCCTTGAGGTTTTAACTTAAGGTCAATTCCTTTTAGTGGACAGCCTCCCTGCCAGACCCTTTCGCACATGTGCTGTGTCTGTAGAATATGAATGGCATCTGGACTTCCTGATTCTGTGTAAATGAGTGATGGGTATGCTCTGATGCAGTGGTGTGAAAGAGGTCCCATCTCAGACAAAGTCTCTCTGGGCCCCTGGGTGGCTTAGTTTCTTGTGTCCTCCATTGAAAATGGCTGGGAATCCACAGTAGTGGAACAACTTGGCCTGGCTGGAGAAAAGGGTGGGTAGGTCAAGCAGGGGTCCTGTGAAGGAGGAGACTTCTCTTAAAAACTGAAATATTTCAGCTCTGCATTGTGTTTTTAAATGTGCCCCATTGCAAATCAGTTAATCATCTAATTATAACTGTCTAATTTGGTGACTGTTTTCTGAACCAGCCATGTTAATGAGCCTCATCCGCCTAATTAAAGGCTCTTTAAAACAGGCATGTGGCTGTTGCTAATTAGAGTTACTTCTTCAGTAGTTTGGCTGTGTGTCCAAGGCTGAGTCCTTTCTTCATTGGTTTTTAAAATAAGTTATACTAATTTGATTTTGTATAAAAACAAAATAACTTATGAGAAGTGTTGACCAGCTTTCCTACAGGTTCATCACACAACTCTCTGTGGCCTGTGACTTGATAGATTCCTGTGAGTTCAGATGACATAGTGGAGTAGCATCTATCCTCCAAGGAGTTCCCATTTTGCCATTTTTGAGATCTAATTCAGAAATCGGGGAATTTCCTGCTTGGGAGGTTTTTATGACTGCATATCAAACCTCAGTATCATAAACACCGGATGTCAAGTTAGATTTTGGGTGATGCTTTCAGTTTCTGATGATCCTCAGATCAAAAAGATACAACCTACCTACACAGACCACACTGTCTCCATCATTACACTGAAGGGATGACTTCATGCTATGCATTTGGAACAAACCTCTTAATTTCCTCAAATAAATGTTGACAAACTCTGGGCCTGCTCATTTCTTTCCTGTTTTACTTGTAAAAGAAATTACCCTTCAGTAGGGAGCAAGGTGAACCAAAAACTGCAAAGTTAAACCAATTCATTAATACTGGGAACTTAGCTGGGATGCACCTCTAATTAGTCAGATGCTAGGAGTTAGAGGTATCTGATCTGGGGAAAGATGTAGAGGTATTTGATTTCCTGGTTGCTGGGTAAGGACAGCTGCAGTCTACTTAACTATGACAAGGTAACACAAGTTGTCTGTTAAAGCACTGTACTTAAATGCTATGTCCATTTGAGAAAAGAAAAAACCCTAAAAATTAAAAAAAGGAAAACTTTAGACTTAATTCTTGGGTGGTTATGAGAGCAGTACTTACATAAATGTGCCATTTCACAAACTTCATGCGACCGATCAAATCAACAAGCTGTCTGATAAAGTAAGATGTTTCAAAAAACAGAAAATGCCCTGAGATCAAATACCTTACCTTGCTGGTCACTAAATGTCTGCTTCAGGACTACAAGCTTATCAGACTGTGACTCTATAATTGGTTCATATTCACTGCCTCTGAGCCAAAGATTGCCCAAGTTGATTAAATTGCTGTCATATGCTTTTATGCTATCTTTTCTTTCATGCAACCCTTTTTGGGTTTGCCAGTTGCGCATTTGGCTTGACTCACTGCTTCAGTTACACAGGAGTGTTTAAGTGAGACAGCTGCATGTAATGAAAGAGTCAGAACAGGGAGTTGGCTGGAGGCGGGTCTGACACTGCAGTCCTCCAACACACCCTCCTGCACCCACCAATGGCTGTTTTTCGTACTACAAGTCCCACAGTGCACCACAGTTGGGTGCAAATGGGTGCCAACCGGAGAACAGGTGTTTCTCCACCAACGTCATCCAAGCAACTTGCAGGGTGCCTGAGAGAGGTGGCTGACCTATCAACCCCTACTCCCAGTGGTGCAAAGCCAAGATGTTCTGCTGCTGTGGGTCTTGGGCAGTCAGGATTGAACCTTGGCCATAGGGCCCAGCCTTGTTCCTGTCATATATGTTTTACATTACATTATTGTCATGTAGCATTTAGCATGTTAGACACAATCCAGGGACAGAGCATAAATGAAAACTTTATCTTTCTGTTTCTCTGTATCCCCTCCCTAATTGGTTCAATATTTTTCCACACATGTTCATAACATTACAGCATCACTGCTTTATCCTAAAGCTGCATTTATGAGTTCTCTCCAAGACAGCCTTATCTAGGGCCAAGTGAGTGCATTATATTTTAACACATCATCCAGCTGGATATTTATTGAAGTATTTCAGGTTGGGTACAGTTCAATACAGTTTCAATGCCCCACCTGGGAACTGAGCCTCAAACCTTTAGGTTACAGACCCAGCTCCTAAGGTTATCAATTTCAGCTGTCAATAATTGTGATCTAAAAGTTTCATTTGAAGTGTGTATCTTCACCATGTTACATGTAGTTTTGAAGCAGTTATTGCTGTGCAAACAATTTATTTGCTTCATTTAAACCAACTTCCCAACTTTTCTTTTTTTGTTTAGAAAAACGGAATAATAAAAATCATAATTAGCAGTTTATCTACGCACACATTCTTCCCTGTCATGCTGGGCAAAAGGAAACCACAGGGACCTTCTAGGGCAAACCTGACAGTACAGTAACATATCTAGTATAACTGTAGGATGTCTTCTACGTGATGTCCCGTGGTATCGATTCCATCCAGTTGGTTAATTTGTAATCGAACATGTCTGTTACAAACTGCTTCCCCGTCTGTCGCTCCATTGCCTAAAATATTTTCCCCAGAACTGAACAACGGCATTAATAATTGCATGTGGCTTGTAACAGTCATGATAACGTGAAAGAAAGGAAACTAAAGGCAGCTAAATGCAATCCAAAAGAGGTTACATTCCCAACCTTATCCTCCAGGGGGTGCCATACGAATGCTGAATGCTAGCTAGCATAGAGGAAACTCTCTCTATAAAATTTCTTTCATTCAAAAAAGCACAACTTTTATTTTTACAATTTATGCGCGATCCATTAAAATCAAAGCACAAAAAAGGAACCTGGAGCTGGTCTGTAAGGGCCTCTGTAACCTTACTCGTTAGCTCAATCTGTCCTGCAATAGCACTTCATTCATTCTTCCACAGGACAGTTAGTTAGACCACTGTCCCAGAGCAGCGCTTGGTCATCCCTGGCTGTCGCCCCATTCTGGTTCTGGCTACTTCGCCGTATGTCCTGGTTTTTATTCAACCTGAGATCAATTAATTAGGTCTGATAATTGAAGACAGAGCTAGATAATCATATATTATCTTTTGCATTTGGAAATATAACAATTTAACCAATGAAACGACGGTCATATATTTACTATGAACTTCATATCCTCAGTTTGTTGAAACTGGCACTCATTATAGCGGGTTTATAGCGGGTCAGAAAGGCCACCGCTTTGGCTGTGATCTGATGGCCGTGATCATGTTGGAACTCGTGTTTGAACTCATTTCGTGTTTGACAGAGGGTCTTGTGGTGACGCAATATTGCGAGGCCTCTCCGCGCTTTTAACATTCATTGCAGAGTTTCGTTTCGGTTAGATGTTGTTTCAGTTTTGGAATATTAAGTAGTTACGCTGCACATAATAGTTATTGAGTCACCGGCTCTTGAAACATGAATTGATAGTGTCCAATACACATACATTTTAGGAAAAAAACCTCAATCATCAAACAACCCTCATACTCGTGGGTCGTTTTTGATAGACTGCGAGGGGGAAATGCGTCTGTAAAACTCATGTCATCATTGCGTTGTGGGTTCGTTCAGGTTGGACTGGATGGTGATAGGACATGTCGAGTTGAATGTCTTCATAGGCAATTTATCAAACTGACAGTTAGTTTAAAGTTGCTACAAGGCTGGGGATGTTACAGGTTTCAAAGATACTCGTTCTTCATTGCTCTAACCATACCACCCTAGGTGACGATTAACGTCACAAAAATCACAGACATCTACAGGCCTGGTAAAATCTATATCTTACCGGCATGCATTTGCTTCAGATCAACTGGTGCATTTAGTTTGTGTATTTTAAATAATTCATAGGCGAGCAGAACACTCAATGCCTGTGAAAGCGTGTGTAAATATCGCCGTCAGGTGTCAGGACTTGACACAAGAAAAAAAAACCGCACACAGAGACTTACACAGTCATTTAAATTCAGGAAGTAGACGCAACGTCGGAATCGGATGAACTTGAACAGGAAAATTCGTTGCTTCGAGAAACGTATGATTTAGCAACTTTTATTTTTGTTGTTTTAAGTGACGCGCTACTTACAGGGCTCAGTCATTGTTTGTAGAATGGAGAGCACATATGGGTAGCAAGTGTCATTTCTGCAAAGAGAAAACTCGCCGACCGATTACAAGATGAACAGTGTGAAATTAGCGAACTCAAACGCAATTCGTGCTGAGGTGAAGCGGCACGAATCCGTAAAGAACAACATCACTAAAATTTTCAAGCAACTGGAGAGAGTGGAGAACGAACAGCTCCGGTCCGCCCTCAAAATCTACCTCCACAGTCTCAAAGGTGAGCTGTCCATGTCGACAGGTGCCCAGACCTAGCGGGACCATTACATGGAATCTCAAGTATTTATAGTCAGCTATAATTTACACCAGGTTCCGTGTTCATGTACTCACAAAGTACACAATTATATTACAGTTCAGGTGAAATATTTTATATAACTAAGTACTGATTCACTTTCTTGCGATTTCAACCTCCCGCAAATTCTTTTTCACAACCTCTCGCAAACTCGTGCTGGTTTAACTCTCGTTGCGTTGTTGGACAGAAGAATTTCAAGGACGTAGTTTTAACAAACGACAGTTTTACTGTGACATCCCGTCGCAGATTTGGCCCAGCTAAAGTGTCAGGGCTTCGTGTTCCCCTTTTTGGTTCTTTTATAGAAATGGTCTCTCAAATCTCTTGCAGAATCCGCATATGGAACGCTAGCGTTACTCAAAAGCGTTTTATCCAAGTCATTACAGAAGGACCGGAGAGGTTTGTGAGACCGCTATGATTTTGATTTTTTAAGCGTCTGTGCGCGGCTATATTTTTTAGTGAGGGATGTCTGCAAGGTGATCTGTAATGTACACGAGAGATGGACTGCTTTACACATAACGTTATAGCACACCACCGTGAAACTGCAGATGTTATTAAACATTCAATGACATTTTCAGTTAAAAATGACATAAAACCATTTTCTCTTTACCCATGCCCAGCAGTGGTCATTAGTGTGAGGTTGTCCCTCCCTTTCTGTGCCCCCCATGGTGGTAATGCTAATAGGGGCCTCTTCTGTTAGGCACACAGATCATCAGCCCAAGCTGGTGTTGGTGTTAATGTACATGCGTTGCAGTTATAAACCAACTAGCTCATTTACAGTGAACAGGTCAGTGGTTATTATTCATTTTAGTCTTGCAATATGACAGTAGAAGGTAGAAGGTACCTGTGAGGGAACTCAAAAGGTGTTAAAGGGTAGTTTTGCCATTTGTCTCGTGGCCCTATGTCCTCTGGCTCATCATTGGATTTGTCGGCCTTGAATATTTAATACTAATTAAATATTCACCAGTTAAAACGTGCATGTTTATGGTGAGTGCAGTTTTGGCTCAGCGATCATGAAATGTGTGTATGAGAGCATTTGACAGGGGGAAGGTGGACAGTTCTAGCTGGATGGAGACAGGCTGTGGGAGGACACAGCACTGGTGGTCCCATCAACAGTGAAGTGCCAGGTTTGACACAGTGTACAGGTGTGTCGCTGGCTCAGTGAAAGCTCCCAGCGCAGTCAGCGGTATCTTGGCTGTCCGTCAAATGGAGAACTTTTAAAACTGCTTTTGAACTGCAATCGAGGGCCGGGCAGGATGTGTCTCCATAGCGACCGGTTCAGACATGACAGAGAAAAACCAGAGAGAGAGAGTGAGAGAGAGGAAGAGAGAGAGACATTACCTTTTGACTGTTACTTCCTGTAACCTTTCAAATGAAATTGACAAAATTTGACGGATTGGTGGCTGTAGAGAAGGAGCTAGATGTGGTGACTGTGACTCAACCTTTTACCAATGATGACGTTTTGCTCATTTTATTATCACTCTGGTGTCTCTCTTATATTGAGTAGTAATACCACCTCACATGAACTGCAGAATTGCTTTCCCATGTAATCCAGATCAGAACATGCACTCACACAAACACACAAACACACACAGATGCTGTGGATCTGAGTGTGTGTTTTGTGCTGCGGTTGCGTTATCAGTCTCCCTGTGGGAATATTTGGTTTTTCATACAACTTCACAGAGCACAGTTCTATGCCAGCCAGACAGCAGCTCAAGCTAAGGTTGGCTTTCAAGAAACAACAGAAAAATTCTGAACATTCTATTAATAGTGTGTCCTTGAATGCGGCTCAGACTCAACCAGGGCAAAAAAAACCCAGTAGCTGTCAAGAACTTCTTTTCTTACATTTTACTTTGTCAAAAATTTTCACTTTGCCTTAGCAGGAAGCGGCTGAGGCACTGTGAAGCCTTGCTCTGCAGACATGACTTCCCAGCAGATTGTGCATGATTTCATCTCCTCTCTTCACACCTGAAGAGCGCAGTAACAGCTCTTTGCGTGTGTGTCACCTGTGAGATGCACTCCTAAAAGGTGGCATTAGTGGCAGCGGGAGCGTGGATAGTGGTGTGTGGTGGCTTGCATTCAGTGGGTCCCCACTGCTTCCTCTCTGTTTCCGAGGAGAGAGGCACGTGACCCCAGGCCTGGAAACCTCAGCTGTTTAACTTCCTGTCATGTGACCTTGGCTCTGGCAACTTCAGCTGCCTGGCTTCCTGCCTGTATCTGAATGCTATCAGAGGGAGAGACTCACACCTAGAAATGTCCTTGCCTCTTTACTTTCGAGCATGAGATCAATGCCCACTTTCTCTGAGGAAATTGCATGAGGCGTAACTGCACCTGAATGCAATGAGGTGCTGCCCAGATGGGTATTTTGTCTGCAGTTGGCGTTGTCGTTAATGTTTGTATAGGTCTCCATGATGCTGTCAGTCTTTCTCAATGCGGACACCTTCTTATCTTTCCAAGCATTGCCGTACTCACTTTAGCCTTTAACATGTGTGGGGAGCAGAATCAAAATTCACACTGCTTCAGATAGGAACCATACATTGGTTGAGGAGACACCCCCTCCTCCCCACTATAAGGCTCTTTGAGATGCTTGGAAAAAATATACCAGTACACATTCTCTCATATTGTGAAATTTCTTCAATGACATTTTAGTGTGTGTGTGTGTGTGTGTGTATACAGACGGGTGACAAATTAAAGGAAAAACCAACATTAAGTGTCTTAGTAAGGTGTTGGGCCACCACGAGCCTCCAGAGCAGCTTCAATTTGCCTTAGCATAGATTCTACAAGTCTCTGGAACTCTACTGGAGGGATGGAACACCATTCCTCCAAAAGATATTCCGTCATTTGGTGTTTTGATGATGGTGATGGAGAGCGCTGTCTAACACGTCGGTCCAAAATCTCCCACAGGTGTTCAATTGGGTTGAGATCTGGTGACTGCGAAGGCCATAGCATATGATTCACATCATTTTCATACTCATCAAACCATTCAGTTACCCCTCGTGCCCTATGGATGGGGCCATTGTCATCCTGGAAGAGACCACTCGCATCAGGATAGAAAAGTTTCATCATAGGATAAAGGTGATCACTCAGAACAACTTTGTATTGATTTGCAGTGACCCTTCCCTCTAAGGGGACAAGTGGACCTAAACCATGCCAGCAAAATGCCCTCCACAGCATAACAGAGCCACCGGTCCCCCTCACTGTAGGGGTCAAGCATTCAGGCCTGTACCATTCTCTTGGTGTACGCCACACATGCCCACTTGTCGAGAATATGGTGAAGGATGACTCATCTGACCGTGTCACTTTTTCCCACATCTCTGTAGACCAGTGCCTATGGTTTTTGCACCACTGAACTCTCAAATGTGCATTCATCTTTGTAATGAGGGGTTTATGCACTGCAACCCTACTATAACATCCCTCTCTATGTAACTGTCAACGGACTGTTCTTGCTGACACAGTCTGATCACGTCCTGCATTGACATTCTCAGTCACCTGAGGAAGAGTTGCTCTTCTGTTTTTCCTTACATATCGCACTAATGCACGAGCATCACAGTCATGGAATGTACGCTGTCAACCACAATTTCCGACCCTATTTACTGATGTCTTTACCATAGATCTAAATGCAGATGTCACTTTAGTCACTGTTCCTATTGAAACACTAGCCACCTGAGCAGTCTTTGTGACTGAAGCTCCTGCCATCCGTGCCCCAACAATGAACCCTCTTTCAAAGTCTCTTATATCTTTTCCTCTTGCCATCTTGATCCAAAATCGAGATCAGCTGGGCCTGCTCAGCATTTTTATACATGCCGCAGAGCATGATTGGATGTTAATTGCTTAATTGTACCATGCAGTACACCTGTGTGGAATATATAAGCATATATAATGTACATTTTTGTATATTTACTTATATTTATTTTGTATTTATATATATATATATATATACAGTATATATATATATATATATATATATATATATATATATATATATATATATATCTGAATGCTGTATTATGAAGTAATTGCTGTCTTACTGTCCACCAGTGTCCCATGCGTGCTGGTGGCAAGACTCAGAGCACACGCTGTGCCAACCTACTTCCTGTCTGCTACTCCGCAGCCGCCCTCAAACCCACTTCCGTCTGGGCCGAGACGGCACCTGTCACCAAACTCCACCTCCCCCAGCCCCCCCCCGTCGATCTCTCTCGATCTGTTGCATTTCCTCCTCCTTAGCTAGCTCTCTTTCCTCCCTCTGCTCTCAGTCTCTCTCGTGTTCTGCTGCCTTCATTCAGACGCTCTGTCCCCGTGAGCTGTCCTGCCTTGCTGGGGGTGAGGTGCTCAGACTGGGATGGGGGAGTGAGGTGTTCAGACCGGGATGGGGGGAGAGGTGCTCAGACTGGGCTGGGGGAGAGGTGCTCAGACTGGGCTGGGGGGGGGGGTGAGGTGCTCAAACTGGGATGGGGGAGTGAGGTGCTCAAACTGGGGGGAGCCTTGTAATTTCTCCCTGTTTCATGGTGCGTGAGGCCCACAGCTCCCCCCCGGATGCTTGGTTAGGCCGTCTCCTTTCAGCGGGGCTGCAATTACACTGTAATTAGGCTGATTCCTGATGTCTTTGGATCCTGATTGCGGGGTTTCACAGCGAGCCCCATCTGCGCCTGCCCTCTCAGTCGCTGGGTGTTAGGAGCGTCTGCATCGGGCAGCCGGTGCAGCTGCGCCATCCAGGGCCTCTTCAGAGGCTCATTTGCATTGCAGATGAGCTGATGGCTATTAGTGCTGCGCCGTGTCAAAATTTTGGTTGCTGGCTCCAGAGACCCAAGCACAGCCACTACCCCCCTAGACCTTACCCTCTCCCTCCCCCCGTTCCCCTGTCTCCACACACACACACACACACACACACACACACACACACACAGACACAGGAAATTGGCCCTGTTGGCCGGCCCTTTCATGGGGATATTAATAGCTCATACATTGTACACCATCACATCTGCATAAGACCCCCTCGGCCGGAAAGGTTAAAGGTCAAGTCTTTGTTTCTTTGTGCTCTGCTCTACGCTTGTGTCACATGCAAATAGTGCTACAGTTTCAAACATCCAGCCCAGTGGTGTGAGAGTGGTCTTTGGAAAAACATAGCTCTGTTTTTTCAAGGGCGTAAACATCTTTGTAATGTGGTTTCTGTGATCTGATTATGTAATAACTGAGAAATTCTTCCCACATCTGTGTACGTCAGTATGCTCTTGGGCAATGTCACACACCCAGATTATCAGGAACTCAGGATTTTATTATTTGAAGGAAGAAACTGGTAAAACATGCGAATCTGTTCCAGATCTGGACCAATTAGGACTTGTAACATGCAGTACAGCAACACAGCAATGTCTCTGTGCTAATGAAATGGTCCCACTCCTGCTCAAAGACCGGTGGGGAAGCATGTCTCGTTAAGGACTGTGCAGCTTTAACCAATATCTACCTGCACACTCCCATGTTTAAGTGTTATGCTTTTTTTCGGTAGGGGTCACACTCAGTGCTCCTCCTTGGAATGTGCGCAATGTCTGCCATGCGCGGAATCCTTGAATTCTGCTTTTGGAACGCCACCAGGTTGTCCAGCCTGTTTCCTGTCGCCGCATGTCTTCCTTTGAAGGTTAAAGGCTGTGTTTTTATTTTGTTTTTTTTTCCCAAAGCTTGAAAGCTAATCGAGACAAATTTGCAGAAGTATGAGGCCTCTGGATTGACAGAGGGCGTACCTGGTCTGCGGTGCAGTGTGAAAGTGTGCAAATGACCCTGAGCAGGATGACTTGCCGAGTGAATGAGATGCTTTTTCAACACGGCTGTGGGAGCAAACATGCAACTGAGCAAGCAGGCTGTTGTACTCTCTACTACTCTACTCTGACCTGTGAGTGAGCCCTCATTAGTGTTTGCATGCAGTCTGGTTTTCATGTGAACAGTCCTTTGAAATGCACAACATGGAATCAATTGGACAGTGTGTGGATAATTTGCACAGCAGTGAAATGTGTGTGTGCGAGTGTGTGTGTGTGTGTGCGTGTGTGTGAATGTGTGTGAGAGAGTGTGTGTAAGTGCCCAGTGAATGATGCGCTGTGACATTGCAGAATTGGAGAACTAACTACAGCTCAAAGAGGGTGTATGTACACTCACACACACATACACACGGCCTTACTCCACCCGTTACCTCAGTTTAAACTAAGACGATACACCCCAGGAGTAAGGATGTTAATTCACAGAAGAGTTGAGGACAAAAGACCCACTGACATAATATCTCACCCCTGCCAGCGCTCTCTAAATCACACTGTGACTTTGTCCGTACTCCGGCCCCATAGTTGTTGTTTTGGTGTTCTCCCTGTCTGTCAGTGTCGTCCATGTACTTTTGTTTACTGTTCCCATGTGTTCCGGCCCTGCCCCGCTCTCCGCCCTGTCCCCACCCACCTGATTTCTGGATCGCCTCCACCTGCCTGCCTGCCCACCTGCATCCCATCTCCTCGTTCAGCCCAGCCCTATATCTACCCTTCTTGTCTCTGTTGCCAGATCGTCTCAGTGTTTCCTCTGTTATGTTCCCGCATTGTTACTCGTGTTGCTGATCCAGTATCAACTTCTGCCTGACCTGCTACCTCGTCCCTGCCTGCCGTCCTGCCCTAGTTGCCTGATCTGCCTGCCTTCCCGGTTTTTCACGCAGCCTGTTCTTGTTTTGATCCCTGCTCCCTGTTTGTTCTGCCTCGGGCTGCCTTCCTGGTTTTTTGACCCTGCCTGTACTGCCACCACGAACTTGCCCTGTGATTCGAATAAAGCCGCCTGGAACCTGAATACGCCTGGTCTGCGTTTGAGTCCGTGCCTGTGCCCTGACAGACTTGGTGCCCTGACTGAACTACAGAGCGCAGCACCGGGGTGGTAGCCCGCTGGGCTTTGCAAAGGAGACAGACAGACATGAGATGGAAGGTCATGTGCGCTGTCAGGGGATAGCAGGACTCACCCTACGTGAACTGAAAAAGGGACCCCGCTTTATACAGCACAGGCCTGGTCAAACACAATCCATGTCCAGACAGCTGTATTTCAACAGTGAGGAGTTGCTGTTGCATATTGAATGCCACCAATTGTGTTTTAAATATGGGGAATTCAGGAAGCAGCAGCATGAGTGTTGAGTAATAGGTTAACACAAGACAATCGACAGCACTGATATCAATCTCTCTCTCTCCTGGAATCATATGTAAGGTAAATATGAAATGTAATACAAACACGGTTCGACCACTCGGTGGGAGAGCAGCATGGGTGCTCTTTAATTTCTCCATTCATGCTGTGTGTGAACGTCTGACAGCTTCCGCTAACACACTGGCAAGTAGATCAATGGAGACACACGTGCGCACACACACATGCAGACATACTTGCACATACACACAAACACACACGCACATAAACAGATGTGAGCACACATTCAAACATATTAACCTAACATACAGTACTCATAAAAAATATTATGCACACGCATACACACAAACAGATATTTACACTTATACAAACATATTAGCATACACAGACGCATAAAGACATATTAACATACACACATACACACACATAAAACATTACATGCATTGCATATTTACACAGATGGACCACGTATTTACTGTCACACACACACACACACACACACACACGGACACGTACCACAAGCTGCAGGCAGCAGCTGACAGACAGGTCTCAGGGAGACAGAGGACGAGAGGACTGACAGGAAAGGGGGGGCAGTGAGCGCGTGCACCAGCCGACACCTTGGTAACAAGCTCCTGCAGCACACAAAACGGGAGAGGGATGCTTCAGTTGCTGCTAGTGTGCCACTGACTGGCTGTGACTGATGCTGATGACACAGCGATGTGAGGGAGAGGACATGGAGAGCCTCCTCTCTCTCTCTCTCTCACTCTCCCCCGCCCTCCCCTGTTAGCTGCGCTCTCCTCCCCATTTCCCGCCCCCCATTCATCCCTTGCTCCTCCACTCTCTGTTACCTCTACTGTCTTTTGCTTTTTCCCCCTGTGCATTGCTCTCCCCTTTTAATAGCAGAGAGGCAGAGATACAGAGCAACAGCGACAGACAGAGAGAGAGAGCAGGGATTGCCTGGTGAATGCCTTGTGAGCGTGAGAGAGGGAGAGAGGGCAAGCAGAGAAGGAGAGAGAAAGCAAGGACTGCCTGGAGACTGGCTTGTGAGAGCAAGAGAGTGAGAGGGAGAGAGAGTGAGAGAGGGAGAGAGCAAGTGAGACCAAGTGAGAGCGAGAGTGAGAGAGGGAGAGAGAGAGAGAGAGAGAGAGAGAGAGGGAGAGAATGGAATGAAGCAGAGGTTTGCTGCTCCCTCCGTTCTGCTCAGACGCAGGCAGCGCAGCACGGAGCAGGGAATGAAGACAAACATCCGTGTGCTCCCCTCCTCCTCCTTCTCCTCCTCTGCCACCGCTCCTCACAGGCAGTCCGACCGGTCGCTGGCCGCCGCCTCTGCATTCGCGTGCCAGGCGTGTCAGCGGGGCGGCTCAGAGCCAGGGCTCAGCCTGTCTCTCAGACGCGTTTCACCGGCTTGCTAATCGCCCGACGTGCTCCGAGGACCCGGAAACCAAAGGAAGCCTGCCCAGCCGATGGAGGCGTCGGTGTGAGTTTCCTTCTGTGTCCCTGCGATTTCAGTGGGAAAATCTGTGTTTTTAGGGCTTTTTTTGTATGTTTTTTTTCTTGGTCCCGTCATTCCCCACCCCTGCCCGCCCCCCCATCTCCCACTCTCGGGGCGCGTGCTCCATCACAGACCACCCGACGTGGGCATGCAGCCACGACCGTGAGTGATACCCATCCGTCTTTCCGCCACCGCCGTGTCTGCAAACGTGCATTTGTTTTTTCCCCTCCGCATCGGAATGGTTTTGCCACTTTTTCAAAATCCCCGGCTGCAATTTGCTGTCTGATCAGCTGTGCCCATTTGGGTCAGCTGCTCCTTCTGGGTTTGACCATTTTGCTGGCGGTATTCTCCTCCTCACCATTTGAGTGGGCTTAAATTGGTGATTTTTTGGCTGTTTTTTCCCCTCCTGCATGGACTACTGAGATGACTGAACAATAGAGGACGCAGAGAGGAGAGGGAAGAAGAATGCTGTAAATGGGAAGAGAGGAAATAACCAAGAGGAACTCTGTGAAGGACGAGAGGCACCTACATAACGCCGCCTCTCTCCCCTTTACGACCGGCCTGGGGGGGTGTGCACCATCAGGCGGAATGTTGATGGAGTAACTGAAAGAAAGTCCAATGTTTTTCATCCTAAACCATGTTTAAGTCTGGAGCCTGCCTTTTTTGGGCTTCTGGGCAGATGAGAGTGATGCTGTCACAGAGGGAGAGGTGCGACCTGAGCCCCCTGGAGTGGGCGAGAGCGGAATGAACGGCAGGGAGGAGTGTGTGGCGGCATCCTGAGGTGGCCACATTTGCTGAGCCGTTGAGGAAGAAAGAGGAAGAGAGAGAGAGGGAGAGAGGGCATGCGATAAGGAGAGGGGCAGTCTTGTCACCCCACTGCTCCGTTTGCCCTCCTCCTTGTTTTGGCTGGAAAACAACGCAGTCCCGCTTCACCTGTTCAATCTGGCTGTGAACTTTGACCCTTGAGGGCGAGAAGCAAGGGGACCCTCTGTGGCCTCGTTAAGGCATCAGGCCATCCTCACGCCTGGGCAGAGGGTTCCGGCTCTGTGTGGCCATGCACACCGCTGTGCTGTCCCGCTGTGACTGGTTGCGGCCCATCTGCTGAAGCCTGCCCCAATGTCGCAAGCCGGAGCACTGCAGCGCCGCACCACCTACCTCATCTCCCTCACCCTCGTCAAGGTCGAGGCCCTGGGGGCCCCAGAGGAGGGGGAGTGGCCTTCTCCCACGCAGCAGGAGGGAGAGGATGATGAGGCGAAGCCAGGAGGAAAGGAGAGCTCCGCCAGGCCCCGGGAGGAGAGGGTTAAACCGCAGAGGAGAGGGCGACGGCCACCCAGCCCCGCTAAGGACAGGGCAACTATCGAGGATGGGGAAGGGGAGAGGGCACTCCCTGTGGCCCAGGTGGAGGGTGTGAGCTGCGATTTTGTTGGGGGCAGAGAAGGCGGGATAGGGGAAGGGGTGCAGAGGGAGAACACCCCCAGACCAGAGCCCGTCAGTGGGACCTTTCTGTCCTGTGTGTCCGTGGGCATGGCTGAGCCAGACCACACCCCTAAGAATGATGTTCCTCTCCGGATTGGCCAGCGTCCGGGGGCTCTGGTGAAGGCCCACGGCGGCACGGTGAGTTGCCACGAGCTGAAGGAGGTGAAGGAGGCCATCCCTGCCTCTGCCAAGAGCCTGGACCGCAAGAACAGGGGCCGGCCACTGCGGCCCGCGGTGCCGGGGCCCGGCCGGGCCTCCTGGGCTGACAGTGAGGGGACGGCCAAACTGCAGCACAGGGGTGGGGCTGTGGGGTCTGGGCAGGACAGTCCCAGGGCAGAGAGGTTGAAGATGGGGTCTACCTCACTCCCGACCCCCGTCAGTATCATCCCCAAGCCCCCGCGCAAGGGCAAGAGCCGGACCCTGGACAACAGTGACCTGCACACTCTGTCTGAGGATCTGCGCCGGGGCAAGGAGGGGCACACTGCTGCCCCTCCCCAGGCCCAGTCCCAGCGTGGCTCCGCCCGCGACCGCAAGATGCTGAAGTTCATCAGCGGGATTTTCACCAAGAGCACTCCAGTCCCCGTGGCCAGCGCGGCCACGTCCCCGCCACTCTACACCTCTGTGCAGAGGGAGTCCAGCGAAGAGGAAGGTAAGCCCCTCCCCCTCATGTCCCGGAGGCCCTGAAGCACCACGTACTCTACCGCTGCAGAGTCCTATCTGAAAGGACCTCACATTGTTTTTGCATTCTTATTCATCCATTATGGAACTCTGAGGTCCCAAATATCACTGCGAAACACAGGATGCATTAAGTCGTATGGCATTAGGGGATGTTAAAGGACAAAGGGGATTTCTTGCACAGTGCGTGGGGGCCAACTGCCAGGGCCGACTGCTAGGACCCCTATTCCCAGCTACAAAACGGTGGGGAGTCTGACTGGTGCAGGAGGAGCCAAACTCACCAACCTGTGTATGTTCAGCACCTGCAGGAGCTGGCCTGGAGGTGTAGAGCCAGGAGTCAGTTTGCTGCTGACAGGCTGCAAAAAGCCAGTCATATTAGTGTTAGCGATGCTTGGGTGCTTTTTATCTTCTGGTTTGATCAACATCAGAAATGAGAGAGGGGCTAGGGTGGCAATGTGGCATAGTGGTAAGGAGCAGGGCTAATAACTGAAAGGTTGCTGTTTCAGTTCCCCTGCTGCTATACTATTGGGCAAGGTACTTATTCCAGAAATGCCCCAATAAATATAAAGCTGTATAAATGGGTAATCTGTAAAACTGTAACCTTTGCGAGTTGATCTGGAGAAGAACACCTGCTAAATGACAGTATTGTAATGTAATGGGTTATCTCTGTCCCATGTGTCATCTCTCTAGTCCTCTTATGATAGTATGGAAGAGCAGAAGAGTAACACAGCACAGGAGGAGTTATAGACAAAAACAAAACCACTGTACCAAATCACTATACCAAAATACCAATTTATAACCAATATAAAACCTTAAATCACAAGGCAATCACAATATACCAATTAAAGCCTTCAAGAAAAAGAGCATGAGAGAGAGAGAGAGATGAGAACACACAAGAGATGAGGGGAGAGAGGGACGGAAAAAAAGGAGAGAAAAGAGAACAAAGGACAGAGAGAGACCACATCCAGAGTGAGGGTGGTAGAGAGAAAGGGAGAGAAAGATGGAGCAGACCGCAGCTGGCTGGGATAAAAACTCAGGTCCACGGTGGTTGAGGGAAATGCGATTGCTGGAGCTGGAAAACCCTTGAGCTGTCTGGTCCCGGGCCCCAGTGAGCAGGGTGATGTTTTTAATTCGCTGCCGCCCCACTGGTGGAGGGAAAAAGGGCGGGGGGGAAACAAGTACAAATTTGAGATTGCATCTCGGTTATGTCTGCGCAGATAGTGACTAAGTAGAGTCCACGATCGCTGTGAGCACTAAATAATTTGTCAGGGATAAGTGCTGCATGAATATTTGACGGAAACAGAGCACGGAGCCGCAGTCTGTAGAGGGTCAGAGAAGAGGAGTGTGGGGGGCTGGGGGGGGTTGATGTATTTCCTGTCACTCTTTGAAAGTTTTTATCAACATTCAGCAGGCTGTCTGAGTGAATGGATACCGTTTAGGAATTTCTGCTGTTAGCGGAATTTCTTACAAAGAGAGACCGTTGTCAAAGAGGGTTTCTGTTGGTGTGCTCTTCAGAAGGACATCTTCATGAATGAATTGTGTGTTTGCTGTTGTGTTTAATTGTATTTTTGGATGCATTGCTCCGGGCCCATCTCACATTGTGTGTGATTCTCCCCTGTGCATCTGACCCTTGTACGCGTGTGTGCGCGCGCCCGGTAGTGTATGTGTGCACGTACATGATGTGTCATGCATTCTTGCGTGTGCGCACGCGCATTTGTGTGTATGCGCACTGAGTGCAATCTCATTTGTTGTGCAAGAGCAAGGCAGTTGTTGGAGGGATGGTTGTCATGGCAACAGTGAGCCGTGAGAGATGCTTGCTGGATGGTGGTGTAATAATGAAAGGGGAGAGAGAGAGAGGGAGAGAGAGAGAAAGAGGGATGGACAGGGGTGGGGGTAGTAGACAAATGGAAAGAACGGTTGCTAAAATTCTTATTGCGGGAGGAAGAGGAGAGGTGGTTCTGTCAGTATTATTGAGATGCAACAGTCCAATGCGCCCTTATGCACAGGGGGTCCGATATGCTGCTGCAGGATTCCCCACACAGAGGGCATTCACAGTGTATAACCATCACACTGTCTAATTGCTTTGGCAGTGGTACTAAAGAAGCCATGCCAATAAATCACCCTTTGACATGAGCCGAATTAAGATGGAGGCCATGTTTGTGTGGATACATGTGTGTGCATGTGTTTGTGTGTGCATGTGCATATGTTTGTGTGCTTGTGCAAATACATGTGAGTGTCTGTGTGTGCATATGTTGGTGTGTGTGCATATGTATTTGTGTGAAGATTTGTGTGCTTACTTGTGTATGAATGTGTGTGTGTGTGTGTGTGCTTTATGTGAGTATATGTGTTTGTGCATGTGTGTGTTTGTGAGTTTATGTGTTTGTGTGAACATGTGTGTGTGTGTGTGTGTGTTTGTGTGTATGTTTATGTGAATATGTGCATTTATGCATGCATTTGTGCAGGTGTATATGTGAGCTATGGGGTGTCATTAATGCAGAGTAGTCTATCTGGAAGCCTCAGGAGTGATCTGCATACATGCCCCTCCTTTCCTTCCTCTTTCTTTCACCCCTCATTTCTCTCTCTCTTTTGCGTGTCCTCTCTCTCTCTCTCTCTCTCTCTCTCTCTCTCTCTCTCTTTCTCTCTCTCTCTCTCTTTCTCTTTCTCTCTCCTGTGTGAAGTAAAGTTCCTCTGCTGTAGTGTTCAGATGTACTGCAAACAGTGGCCCCCTTTGCCCTCGACTGCACTGGTGGAGATGAGCACCTGCAGGAGGACGGCCATCAGGACAGCGCTTGTGCCTGTCTCACCTCTGGCCCCTGTTTTACCACGGAGCTGCTCCCCTGGCCCTGTAAGCCATAAGCCAGAAGTGCGTAGGTGGACTTGGCGAAGCCAACTTTCGCTGTCTCCTCTTTTACGGGGGACAGCAGGCGTGGTGACGACCCTCCATCTGTCTGTGACCACTCCTCCATGGTCTGATGAGACATAGACCACAAGCCTCTCGAGCTGTGTAAAAATAGTTGTGCTGTAAGGGCCTGTCTTGCGCGTATTCCATAGGGTTTGTGTACTTGTCGGTTGTATGGTATTACTATCAGATGCAGTCCCTGCAGTGCTGTAAGTACAGACACACAGTCACTATGAACAGAGCTGTGCTTCACATACATTATTGAAGCTGTCAGGGTCTGGAAAAAATAGTAAACATGATTCATAATTCAGCGACTCTGTGTCAGAGTGTAATTTAGATATCTTCATTCCCTCACACATGTACATAACATATGTTCATAGACATACACACATACGCACACATGCGCACACACACACACACACACACACACACACACACACACACACACACACACACACTGCTGCAGCCAGATGCACCAGAGAGGAGGGGTTATCATTGGTGTTCCACTCTATTGAGTGGGTGATTTTAATTTAAGCAGTTTTACATGACTCTGTGAGTAATGAGGCCCCTCTCTCACTGGGCTGCCCCTTCTCATCTGCTCGCCACTGGAAAGGCATGTGCTTCAACCTTTCACTGGGGCAACAAAGACCAGGGAAAATAGTAAGGCAGTTTAGGGTCCATCGTCAGATTAGATGAGAGGAAATCCCACAGACAGACAGGGTAGACAGAGAGGAGGCAGAGTGTGGAACAGGATGCCCTCAGACTTACCAGACCTAAAACGCTGAGGTACACACACACGCACACATACATGCGTGTACACACACACACACACACACACACACACACACACACACACACACACACACACACAGAAATGCACGCAGTTAATGCTCCCTCTGTCCTGGCACTGAGCTGCTAATGAACTTGAGCCTCACTACTGCTACCCCATACAGCCTTTGCAATTAATTTGCACCACTCCTCCTCCTTGCCTATTCCTGACTCCCTTTTGCTCCCCCCCCCACCGCCACGACACCCAACACCTCTCCCCGGCCTCCCGCCGAGCGCCATCTGGACCTGTGAGGGAACACATATGGGGCGCACCGCGCCAGCACAAAGCCTGAGTGGCATTACATGCCATGTGAAAATCGCCACCGGACGCACGGTGACTTTCAAAGTTTCCCTTGCAGCAGAGTTCGGGCGGTGCTGGCTGCGACTGAAACGGGGGCCTTAACCCCTCTGCCATACAACTTTCAAAGATGGAGGAAGTGTTTTTCCTGCCTTGGGGTGGGGATCCACATCGCTGCTGAAGCCCCCCCACCGACCCCCCTCCAGGCATCAGCAGTGCTTTTTGTAATTAGCCACTAGCAGGTGGTGAGCGAGCACTGTGCTCTGGTGGCATGGTCTGCAGGACGAGGGTCTGCCCCGATGGCTTGCCCCCATGCCAGGCTTCCGATTGCATTAAACCCCGTTTCTGGTCTGGGAAGGAAATCGCTCCACTGCGTTTTCAGCCATGAAGTTATATTTAGGAGGATTCAGAGCGTGTCACTTCCTCACTTCGTGTCACAGCTGTCTGCTCGCTTGTGCAGCTGATGTGATCACCCTCGCAAGCAAAACTGAATAAAAATAAATTCATGACTGCTCATTTTCCCACAGACAAATGTGACTTCTCTACCTCCCTCTCTCTCTCTTCTTCTACCTCTCTCTGTCTCGGGCAGCGGCCTGTGCCAACAGCCAGGAATGGACCCTGAGCCGCTCAATCCCAGAGCTTCGGCTGGTAAGAACTGTCATCATTAGTCCAATGAATACAATTATTGGTCATAGCTGTTTTAGTGGTTGTTGCAGCAGTGTTTTTTTGTGTAACATCCAGGATGGCTATTAATGAACATTCCGTTCAACATCAATTCAATTAGCAAAGAAAGATCACATTAAAGTTCACATTTCAAAGGCAACACAATGAAACCATACTTATGATTGTGATGATGCAAATACTGTGACAGCAACCTAAAGACACCTTACATGTGAAAGCAAACTGAGGAGCAGTAAACTGTAGTGATGTGGGCTGGGAGGGAGATACACGGTTTGCCTCTGCCTGTGTGTTCTGTACAGTGTGCAGCCTCTGTCTTTTCTGAAAGTGCCTCTGTTAATCCCTCTTTGTCTCCCCCCTCGCTCTCTCTTTCTCTGTCTCTGGGCAGGGAGTGCTGGGAAGTCTTCGGAGTGCCAAATCTGCCCTCATCAATAGGTACATGACGGGCAGCTACCTCCCCCTGGAGTCTCAGGAAGGTACATGTGTTGATACCTCACAGGGCTTATCTGCGCCTGACACAGACAGGCTATCCCACACATCTCTCCTCTGTTTGCCTTTCTTTGGCAGGGGCAAGGTACAAGAAGGAGGTGCTGGTTGATGGACAGAGTCACCTTCTGCTAATCAGGGAGGAAACTGGGCCTCCAGATGCGCAGGTATTTGTGTGTGTGTGTATATCTGTGTATGTGTGTCTGCATATGTGTGTGTGTTTGTCTGTGTGTCTGTGTGTGTGCACGCAGGTGTATGTGTGTATGTGTGTGTCTGTGTTTCTGTCTATGCATGTGGGTATGTATGTGCATGTGTTTGTGTGTGTGTGTGTGTGTGTGTGAGTGTGTGTTTGTGTATGTGTGTGTATGTGTGTGTGCGTGTGTGTGTGTGTGTGTGCAGTGGTTGCACTGGTATTATTTCCAGAATTGCAATCATTGTTATGGCAGGGAATTTGGAAATATCTTCATTGTGGTTGGACCTGTATGTCACTTCCTTCAGAGCTTCTTAGAGATGTTTGGACTGAATGTGACATGAGCTCAGAGCCGGGGCCACCACACAATGTCCTGCTACCCTCCTTCTCATCCCCTCTCACCTCTCTCTCATATTTCTCTCCCTCCTCCCCTGTTCCCTTGTTCTCTTCCTCTCTCTCTTTAGTTCAGTGCCTGGGTGGATGCGGTTATCCTGGTGTTCAGCTTGGAGAACGAGCCCAGTTTCCAGGAGGTGTACAAGAACTACAGTCAGCTGACTGCGCACCGCAACACCACTGACGTCCCATTAATTGTGGTGGGGACACAGGGTGAGTGAGAGAGGCAGGTCTAGATAAATTCCCCTGTCAAATTTACAATTACACATACAATATGCATTATTTGCTAAATGGGACATAGATATCAAAAGGGCCCCCAGCAAAGGAAAGATACAGTTACCCATAAACCCTCATTGCCTTTGTGTTGTAAAAACATGTTTAGCCTTGAGGGTGTCCAGTTCAGTCACAGACTTGCAGTTAGCAGACTGGTCAAAATCCTATTGGATTTGTGTAAGAGCAGTCTGTCCCAAAGTCTAAACAATGGGGTGTGCGCAGGGTACTGTCTCTCAGAGGGTTGTGAAGACACATCTGACATAGGATGTGCATACATGCATGCAACTCCAAACAAAAGTTTTAATCCAGCGGCAGACCGAAATGGCTCCCTGTGGAGAAGCTGGCCAATACTTCTCACAGAAAGAGAAGGAGCAAAAGTTACAAAAACCCAACTCGGTCAGCCTCCTTGTTCTGTAGCCACACGCCTGTCACACCAAGGTCTTAATTGTCAGGTGAGGTGACAACGACAATTACATTTAAGGAATCCACAATTAACCTGTTCAGATGGAACTGATTGACATGAGCTCATTTATATAGACAAAGTCTGAAAATTGACAGACAAGATCCCTAAGCCTTTAAACAACAATGAAATGGTTTTCAGGGGAGAGGTGAAGGTTTTCTCTCATACTCTTGCGTGTTTTTGGTTGCCTGTGAGCACGGCTCACCCCCTCAGCTCCTGGTCTCTCAACCCTGCCTCTCTTCCACCAGACAAGATCAGCAGCACGAATCCGCGGGTGATCGAGGACGCTCGGGCTCGGCAGCTGTGCTCTGATGTGCGCCGCTGCTCCTACTACGAGACCTGCGCCACCTACGGGCTCAACGTCAACCGTGTCTTCACCGAGGGTGACTGCCGGCTGCCACCTTGGGGCTTTTTTTTCTTTTTGCCTTGCTTTTTAATTTAATTCAATACACCTTGGTGCCCTCTGAATTAGCTCACCTGCATGCAGGATGTTGTTATATTATGTTGGGTGCTTGATTTTATTCTCCTCCAAAGCAGGATGCATGAGTCATGTTCTATTACGTTACATTATTGTCATTTAGCAGATCCTCTAATCCAGAGCGATTTCCACAGTTTATAATTTTATCCATTAGATAGATGTCCATATCCATATAGCTGGATATATACTGAGACAACTGTGGGTGAAGTACCTTACCTAAGGGTGCAACAGCAGTGCCCCAGTAGAGGAATCGAACCAGAAAACTTTTGGTTACAAGCCCTGCTCCATACCACTATGCCACACTGCTCCCCTTATACACCCTTATGCGCCTTTTCAGTACAGGGAGATTTTGTTTCTTTAGATAAATTTGGAAATAGATGGTCAGATTATGGTAATCTCACTCTGTGCAGATGCAATTTCTTTCTTCCAGGAAAGCCTTTTAGATTTGAGAGCAAAAGATAAAGAGCTGCTGAGATGGAGAAACAGAGGGAATAATGATTGATCTTCAGTCTCCTTCTCCATAGCTGCACAGAAGATAGTAGCTGTGAAGAAGCAAGCTGCTCTGCTGGCCTCCTGCAAATCCCTGCCCAACTCCCCCAGTCACTCAGGGGGGTCGACCCCCATTTCAGGAGCTTTTCCTGGGCAGGTAGTAGTGCTAATGCTCTGTCTCCCTTTCTTTTGAGGTCTGGCCCATTGCCAGTGTGGTCACTGCAGACATTTGTATGGTGACAGTAAAGGATCTATTTTGGCGGTACACCACTGTACTTCCACAGATAGGCAAACTGAGACAGAGACATTGACTGCTGGTCTTCTCCCATTGGTCCCTCAGCCCCTGTTTCCCCTCCCATTGGTCCCTCAGCCCCTTTGTCCTTTTCCTCCTCTTCATCCCCTCATCCTACATCCTGTTCCTCCACATTTTGGTGTCCACACTGTTCACCTCTTGTAGTGATCTTGTCTCCTTTCAATCTCTGTCCCTCCCCCTTGCCCCTCACCCCCCCTCCCTCTCACACTCCCACTGTCTTTCTGTTTACCTCCCCCCCTTTATGACCTCTCTTTTTGCCTCTCTGTCTCTCAAAATCAAAAATGTGACATTTATACAATAATTCAGCTTGGGTTGCAAATGGACAAATGGACACATAAAAAGGAAATGTCTGTCCCTCCCTCCCTCTCTCAGACCAGCAATGGAGGCCAGAGCAGTGACTATTCTTCCTCTCTGCCCTCGACCCCTGTGGTCAGCCACAAGGAGCTGCGGGGGGTTGTAGCGGGAGATGGAGGGGGGAGTGCCACCCCCGGGCCCCAGCGTGGCACCCCCCGGCGAAAGACATCCCGCTTTCCGGTTAGTTGCCTTGCCTTGTTACAATGCCCCCCTGCACCCTACCCCTCCATCCTTACAGAGCTCCATGGACCTTTGTCCAGCAGCCTGCATTGTCCTCCCTGATTCAGAGCTGCTCTTTCACAAAGGACTCTGGGGAGATGACAAAATGGCACAGAATGCATTCAGGCCTCATCAGTACAAGCAGTGAGGGGAGACTGTAGATCGTGTAATGGGACGGTGCCTGTCTGTATTGTGGGTCCTGTAATGAGGCTGGTACCTTTCTCATAGAGCAGTTTGGACCTGATTACCCCTCAATCCCATCTCTTTCCCTCTCTTCTTCCAGAAGCTCAATTCTATTTGCCCATTGGACCAACAAATTTGACAAAACAGTTTTACGTCTTCTGAGAAGTTAGTAATAACAGAAATGACATTAATACCTTTTATTTGTACAGCACTTTTCTCAAGGGCACTGCACAGGACAGATAGCAACACATTCCATCAACATACAGTATGCCAGTAAAAAAAAGCTTCTTTCTCTCTCCCTCTCAACCTCTCTCACCGTCTCTCTCTCTCCAATCTGTGTCCCTCCCCGTTCACTCTTTCCTCCATTCCAAGAACCGGAGGGGCAGTGACTCAGAGAAGAGGAGTGCTGATGGTAAAGGTGACCTGGGCAGCGGAAGGGCGATCCCCATCAAACAGGTCAGCTTGACACGCCCCCTTTCACCTCATCCTGTCAGACCAGGGGGCGGAGCCTAGCAGCCCACTCACACACGCAGCTTACACTTGGTCAATTTCATTCAGCTGAAACAATGTTCGGCTGGAGCAATGTGGCCGGTTTGGGTCATGGGCCCCTGCTTCACCCACCACTACATCATGCAGCTGCCGTGACCTCACCTCCACCTGGTGAGAGCACTCATATCCCTGCCCCCTCCCTGGCCTTACAGAGCATCCTGCTGAAGCGCAGCGGGAACTCACTGAACAAAGAGTGGAAGAAGAAGTACGTCACACTGTCCAACAACGGGGTGCTGTCGTACCATTCGAGCGCCAACGTGAGTTGCACTCCTGTCCCAGTCTGGTTTTTACTGGTCCAGCAAGGCATATACGCATAAAAACAAATAGCAACAGTGTTTTAGGATCCAGTTTTATCCATTTATACAGCTGGATATTTACTAAGGCAATTGTGAGTTAAGTACCTTACTCAATGGTACAACAGCAGTGTCCCAGTAAGGAACTGAATTCTGTAGCTCAGGTACAGGCTAAAGGTACAGGCTGATATTTTGTGATTTATGCATGTAGTTTCAGTGCAGTATGTAATAATTTATGTGTGTGTTTTGGTATGGCGTTTTGGCTGGTCAGGATTACATGCTGAATGTCCATGGGAAGGAAATGGACCTGCGGCGAGTGACGGTGAAAGTGCCGGGGAAGCACCCGCCTCGCGCTGTCATTTCCTGTGGCTCTGCCCCCGGTATCAACGGACTGGTGAAGGACGTGTCTGGCCCTGACGGAGGCACCGCTGGTGAGAACCCACTGTTCTGGGATCGGCTTGAGTGAGACTGGTGTGGGGGGTGCTTTCGTGTGGGAGCTGCATCTGACCTCTGTGTCGCTGTTCCGTTCCCTCAGCAGTTTACCCATTTCCCAGCAGTCTGCTGCCGGTGGAGGAGGTAGGTGGGGCTGGTGTGTCACCGTGCGGGGACAGAGGAGTGCAGCGCTGTCCCTCCTCGCTTTCCAGCAAGGGGCAGAGCATCGGTGAGTCACCCCGCACCATGATTTAACAATCAGAATGTTCCTCTGTGGCATGATCTCCAGTGCTTCTGCTCAGAGACACTGGGTTTAATGCAGTATGTCACTGTGCCAGACTCCTCCACAGAGGGCATGTCCAGCCCGCCTGCTGCGAAAGACCCCCCGCCGTCTTCCCCAATGATCGACCGAAAGAAACACAGGAGGAAGAAGAGTATGAACCAGAAGGGCGATGCAGCCATTGGACAAGCTGAGGGTGAGCATTCACTCACAGGAGCAAGGAGAGTGATGTCATAGATGGGAGTCAATAAGAGTCAGAGAGGAAGAAAGAGGACTTTGGTAGACTTTGGAAGGGGTCTGGGAGTAGAGGTGAAAGTGACCAATCGTAAGAAGACAAGTTAAGGTGCTCTGTAACCTGAGCAATCCAGAGCAATTAAAATAATGAAGATTTGCAATGTGTGATGTCACAACAGTGATGAAAATAAAGGAGCTTTGCAGTGAAAATATCAAAACTTTGCTCTGGGTATGTGCAGTTACATGGGGTCCAACATCAGATCAGACCGTAAATGAGAAAGGGAAGCTAACAGGAAAGGATCATAAGAGTGATGAAGATGTCTATGGTGATAGAGGGTTGAATGGAGTGTACTCTTTTTCTCACCCTCACCTATCGTTCATGGATGGTGCAGAGGCAGATCTGCCACATCCTCTGCAGTGTCTGCTTCTCTGCCTTGTCTTTGCTTACCTGTCTCCCCTCCTCTCTCTCCTCCCCACTCTCCACCTCCTCTGTCTCCTCTCTCTCTCTACTTGCCTGCCTGGGACACATGCTAATCTCGTGCTCTGCAGCCAAGCGCAAAATGTGGAAATTAAAAAGCTTCGGTAGCTTGAGAAACATTTACAAGACAGGTAATAGGGTGCTGGGAGGCCAGAGCGTGCTGCAGGCCTGAAGTGTTTGTGTCTGTGTCTCACTGCCTGCCTGTCTGCCTTTCTGTCTGTCTCACTGCCTGACTGTCTGTCTGTCTGTCTGTCTGTCTGTCTGGTTGCCTGCCTGTCTGTGTCTGCCTGTTTGTATGGCTGCTTGTCTTGCTGTCTGCAAGACAGTCATACAATGATCTAGAATTCTTCACTTTTTTCCAAACCCATTTCATGGCCATAAATTCTTTCCCCGTGTCCCTCAACCCTCACATATGTAATCTTGTAATTTGGTTAATCTTACTTTTGCCTCGATGGACATGTAATGGGATAGTAGGGTGATTTTCATTGCTCTGTGTGTATGTGTGTGTTTGTGGGTTTGAGTAAGTAAGTGGATATGTATTTGTACACATAAGAGAATGAGAGAGGGATATGTCTGTGCATAGCTTAGTATAGTTATCTTATTGTGTCAATACTCTGTCTTTGTGCCTTTGTAGATGAGGAGAATTTCGACTTCATGGTGGTGTCCAGCACAGGGCAGACCTGGCACTTTGAGGCCCAGAGTTTGGAGGAGCGGGACGCCTGGGTCCAGGCCATTGAAAGGCAGATTCTGGCTAGTCTGCAGTCCTGCGAGAGCAGCAAGAACAAGGTGAGTCCCATGCTGTTAGGCAGCCTAGCAGAATTTACCAGAAAATTTCTACATGGTTTCATAGTTTTCTCAAGATGAAAATAAACCGTCACTGTGTGTGTGTACATTTGTGTGTGTGTGTGTGTGTGTGTGTGTGTCCCACAGGCACGGAGGAACAGCCAAAGTGAGGCTGTGGCATTGCAGGCCATTCGCAATGCCAAGGGCAACAGTCTCTGTGTGGACTGCGAAGCACCCAGTAAGTGCCCCCTGTCCTTACACCCCATGCTCCCTTTGTCTGCTCCTGCTCCTGCCACTGCTCTGACCCAAGATCCCCTCTCTCGCACTGTGTAAGACCCTACCTGGGCCAGCCTCAACCTGGGTGCGCTGATCTGCATTGAGTGCTCGGGCATCCACCGCAACCTGGGGACGCACCTGTCGCGCGTGCGCTCGCTCGACCTGGATGACTGGCCGCGGGAGCTGACGCTGGTCCTCACCGCCATCGGCAACCACATGGCCAACAGCATCTGGGAGAACCGCACCCTAGGCCGCCAAAAGCCCACGCCCAACGCCACACGGTGAGAGCACCTGGCATCAGCATCTGGGATCAGCATGCTCCTTTTCACACAAAATGCCTTTCCACATGACATTCCCACACCAGCAACCCCACCAGGGTCACATGCAGGGTTGCTGTGATGACCTGCCCTAACCCTTGCCCTCTGTGTCCCAGGGAGGAGCGGGAGTCGTGGATCCGGGCAAAATACGAGCAGCGGGCGTTTGTGGCGCCCCTGCCCGCTGTGGGTGAGGGCACAGACACCGCCATGTCAGTGCGGCTGCTCTCCGCTGTCACCCAGAGGGACCTCCCGAGGCTACTCCTGCTGCTCGCCCACAGCACCAAGGACGAGATCAACACCCCGCCACCAGTCCCTCCCAATGGCGCTCCCCAGCAGCCTCGCTATGCTCTACACGCCGCCTGCCAGCTCGCTGATGTTGTCATGACCCAGCTGCTTGTCTGGGTAAGAGCCATCTTCCTTTTTACCTGGATGACACTCAATCCAGACGCAAACCTCAGATGGCTGTTTATCAGCGTTAAACGGTCTTGTTGTGTCCTCGTTCCACTCAGAAGGTGATTGTTTACAGAGGCTAATTTTTGTCATTTGTTGCTCATTCAACTGAGAGAAGATTCTGTTTTAGGGGAAAATCTGAACCCTGGTAGTCAGGATTCATCTGACTCCCAACATGTGCTTGCCACAGAGTCCACAGCCAGGGCTGGACCAGTGGATGTAGACCTTAATAGAAGGATGGATCTGTGTTTACACAAGCCACACATTCATTTGTATCTCCAGTTGGCAAAGGGATCCTACTGTACCTATATGAGCTCTAGCTGCTGTATATATCACCCCGGGCGAGACAAGTCTCTACTGGTCACTGTCCAACATTACGCTCCACACAGCTATGAATAAGAGGGCCTAGTGGGATTAGGTGTTTTTACGGTTGCTTTGTGAACTGAGGGGATGAGGATGTTTTCTTTGTCACAAGCCTTTTTTAATTTCATTTTGTTATTGTCAGAAAGCATACTGTTAGAAGAAAAAAATAAGTTCATATGAATTTTTATTACTCTTTATTACTCCACTGTCATATTGTCATTTGACTGCAGAAGAACGTAAAGTGCCTTAATAATGAAATGCACTTGCACAGATACAGGTGTCTATCTGAAACAGCTATCCTGTGGATGTGCTGCTGTAGACCAGCACTGAGCTACATGGTGTCAGCAGAAAGGTATACTCCCATGATGTGGGGGAAGACTCCAAAGCCAAACACCATTAAAGTGACGATGTAGCAAAGCAACTGGCATGGTGTTAAAATAATGGTTCACTCCAACAAGCACATATTAATGTATTTCAAATTAGCTTTATGTGAATTATGGCTGAATACTTGACTGCTACTTATGTGCAATTTCAACTCAATTAAAATGAACTAGGATTTGAGTATGGCAACAGTGATAGTCTCATTTAAGTTTCTCCATATCAGGCCACAGTGGCTTTTGCATATGCAGCTTTAAATACAGTAAAATGCAGTGTATTCGCAAGCACTCCTCTGTTGTACATGTTGCAAGAATTTTGATATATGGAGCAGAGAGTCAGCTTGATGCGTTCCACATTTAAAATTCTGTCTCCGGTACTGTTGAAGTTGCAGACTCCAACTGGCATGTTAGCATTCCCAGAGGGCTGTAGTTTAAAAGAGGACAGCCACAGTCAGCATTGGAATGTGGATGGCACCAGAACCGCCTGTTACCGATTGTAACCACCCAGATGGAGCAGGTTATCTGGTCATAATAGATTACCTGTAATATGGGGGGTGGGGGTGGGGCAGGTGACCTCTGACACTGCTGGAATGGAACAAGGGTCAGGTATTCCCTTAAAACACAAAGGACAGGTTTGAATAAACTTTGAGCTGACACCACAGGGGCCAGCTATATGTGGATGCAGCAGGTAAGGACGCAGAATATGAGCACATTGTTTTTCAGCAGTGGATGTCATTTAAGAGTTGTTGCATTTTGGACAGTAGGACGATGTCCTGTTTGTAGGTGTAATTTAAGTGAGGATGGGCAACACCCGGGCCAGCTGGTTTTGTTCGTCAGGTATTTGTTCAGTTAAAGTCATTGTGCGAACAGGAAGTAACCTCACCTGAATGCATCCGGGTAGAAGTCAGTTGTTAACTAAAAAGCAACCCTGCAACCTGAAGGACCTGGGACCTCCAGGACTTCAGTTATCTTTTTTGACCTTTGACACATCACAACCACCCCTGATGGGATGGCAGCTTTTTTTTTGATTGGATTTCTTTGAGTGTGTTTTGTTGAAGTCACTCAGATATTCCCTGACCCTGCACCCCCCCACCCTCATTACCTCAGACTTGGACCCCTAACCGAGAGGTTTCTGGTTTGTTTCCCTGGGTGGGAGGAGAACAGTGTTGCTGTTGTACCATTGTGCAAGGTGCTGTATGCAGATTGCTTCAGTCAATATCCGCTTGTCTGTAATGGATGATATATCGGCCAAGTAAATCCTGCCGAGCAAGTAAAGTGATGTGATGTAATGTGAAGTGGTTGATTGAATGTGTTATCCCCCCCCCACTGTCGCTCCCCATTTCTGCAGTATGGCAGCGATGTGACTGCGCGGGATGCTCAGGGCCAGACTGCCTTGGTGCTGGCCCGCCGTGCCGGGAGCCAGGAGTGCGTCGACATCCTGCTGCAGCACGGCTGCCCTAACGACGCCCCGCCCACTGCCCTCACACCCGCCCTCTCTCGCAAGAGCAGCATCACCAGCCTCGGCCGTACCAGCTCCAGGAGAGGGGTGTCCTAACCTTCCCCCCCACGGGGCCAGCAGAGGATGGGGTGGGGTATGAACGCTCCTGTGCAAGGACAAACACACATCCCACCTGGCCAGGAGGGAGATGGATTTATAATGTTCTCACCAGAGGTGCACTGTGCTCAAGGATGTTTGTCTGTGTGTGTGTGTGTGTGTGTGTGTGTGTGTGTATGTGCGTGAATGTGAAAAACACGCTGTCATCCCAGTAGCCCTAAGGTTCTGGGCACTGCATTCCAAGGTTGATAACCCCAGACTTGGTGTGATGGGGGAGAGAGAGACAAAGCTTCATATGACCAACAGGAAAAACACCATAAAAAACAGGAGTGACTTTAAACCCTGTCCTTGCGTAAATGACATGGAAGCAGTTGCGGAGCGAGCGGGGGGGGCTGGGGGGGGGGCAGAAGGTGCGGCTGCCCCGGGCCCACGGTTCTTCCAGTTACAAAGGGGCCCACCTTGGGCCCAATCTGCCTGACTGAACATGCATTTTTGTTGTTTAGTTGAATATTTTGAATAAAGTTTGTTTGTGTGTCTTGATTGCGGCAAAAAAAAAGTCAGACTGAGGGTGTAATAGTTTCAACCGACCCCTAGCTAAGTTTCTCTCCCCAATATTTATTTTGAATGAGCAGAGACACAATACAGAAAAAGTTACAGTTAGAGTTACAGAAAACTTTATTCGCTGTCCAATATCCTTGTGTAAGTGTACAAACAGAAAAATTACGCCCTCTGTTTGAGTCCCAAAGTAGGAACTAGGCGATCGCCGGCTGTCTTTTTTTATTTCCCATCGCCGTCACTGCTGACGGAGCTGTGGTATTTCAAAATGGTCTCACGCAATGAGGTGTGCTGAAATAGCACACCTCATTGTAATACGCATTTCTCATCGTTCCGCCCTTCCGTCTCCGTAAGTTTTCCCTTGGATCTGTCTTGCATCTCCATGCAGCCTATAATACGCAGTATAAGGGCCCACTACAGGTCCTTGCCCCCTCTGCAATGAGCCATTGGCTCCACCCCTGCATAGAAGCATTGTACTGTGCAATGAAGAAGCAATAGATTTTTGCCACCGATGTGCATGCATCACCTTGCCTGCCGCCGCACCGTGTTCGAGACACAGAAGAGAGCAGAAGCCATACAGAGATGCAGTGTGCCATGCAGTGTGCAGCAGAGGTGCCTCACCGGGTGGCTAGCAACACTGTGACTCTGCTCTCACTGGGAGAGCATGACCAGGGCCCTGGTTTCCATGTGTTGGCACTTAGAGAGAGAGAGAGTAAGCCGGACATGTGGAGCTTCTAACATCTGTTGTGGACTTTGTTTTCAGACCTCTTCCTGAAAGGAGGTTTTATTTGACTGTCAGGTTTTCTGCAGGTGCTTCGGAACCTGCAAAGGAGAAAGTGTTAAACTTCAGAGGACTGGAGGACTATGTGTGTGTACATACGTGTGTGTATGTGTGTGTGTCTTTTTATGTGTGTGTGAGTGTGTGCATGTGTGTGTGTTTATGTGTATATGTGTGCACGTACGCACGCACCTGTGTGTGTATGTGTGTGTGTGTGAGTGTGTGAATGTGTGTGAGTGTGTCCACGCGTGTGTTTTTGCATACATGTGTCTGTGGGAATGTTTGTGTGTACCTGCATTTTTGGAGCTGGGGGGTTACACAGCGTCCTCTAAATGTTGGCTGTGGTCTCACGCTGGTAAGAGGGAACAGAAGGACAGAGTGGACGAGCAGCCAGAGACATTGTAATGTGAACCACGGGGAGAGCCGTTTCAGGGTGTGATCCAAATCAGATGCCGCTGATTCCCTGCCGGTCAGCGCCTGTGTCACCCCACGGTGCTGACTGGGGCAGGACTGGTGCCGCTGCCATGGCCTGCCTCGCTTGGAGTGAGGGCACAAGCCAAACTCTGGTTCTCCGCCTTCTCCAGTGCCTGCTGGGAAATAACAGGGCCAAACGGGGTGCGAGGACTCAAGGAGCACCTTGGCAGATTTTTGAACGAGACAGTGTACAGTGTTTATGTGGATCTGAAAGCCTTGAACTGAAAGAAAATGGCAATAATCCAAGCAGTCATGGAAAATGACAGCTTGATGGCTCCACATCTTTGCTGCCATGTTTGCCTGCATTTAAGCTCAGTCTGAATCCATATAATGTCATTGTACAGAAGCAAAAAGGTGTCTCTTTTTTACTGGTGAAGTGTTAGCTTTACCTTTGTCTCCGCTTATAGGGGTAAGGTATGTTAAACGGCACGCGGTGATTTAACTCATCATGCAAATAAAGATGTTTTTAACTTTTTTTCCTCAAAATTTTCCATGGGAAGGAATGAAGTAGCTGTTTGCACCATCTGTGTAGCTTGTGGTAAATAACAGTAAGCTGATGGGAGCAGGACAGAGGACCAAGCCACTTTTACTGTGTAGTCTTATCCATTAGCTGTAATCATATGCATCACTCAATGCAGAGCTTTGCCTTTGCTGTCATACATTAAGTGCTATAAATTACTGCTTATTACAGCTGAAGAAAAGGAAAATGACCTGGGTGTAAGGACAAATACTGTCCTAATCAAACACAAAACACAGATTTAACGGAGAAATGGAGAAATGCTATTGAGAAATGACAGAAGAATTGTAAAGATATAAATATATAATTATATTGTTATTATCAATGTTATATGTTATTATGGTTATTGATTATGTACTGTACGTACAAGATTGTAACTGTATGTAATGATGTTTGTATGAATATCTAGGACTTGTCTGTAACCGTACAGGATTATGAGTAGCTGTTCAGATATGTGCTTCAGATGTGATGTTTTTCAGTGGGTTTTTTATTTGATTTTTTAAAGATGACCAATATTACTGTACATAGCTTTTAACTGTTCATCTTCGGTCACATCCTGCTGAACCGCAATGTGGTCTTGCGAACATCAGTCGTATGGATTGAGAATGTACTGTATGTCATGAATGACTCCTCTCAGAAGGCGACGTCTGTCTCTACTCTTCATTTGTGTCCTTCGTTCAAAGATAATTTAAGCCTGTTCAATTCGTTCATGCAAAGTTACATGTGCGGTAGCTCAGTATTGCTCTGAGTAGCCTACCGTCCGCTATGAAAGTATTACGTTTTTTGTTTCCATCCACTGTGTGTGTGTGTGTGTGTGTGTGTGTGTGTGTGTGTGTGTGTGTGTGTGTGTGTGTGTGTGTGTGTGGTTAATGAGAACAATTAACATAAATTACTGCTCACTTTTAATGAGCATGGAGAATTCCTGTGACAGATCGTGTCAGGAGCCTCAGCTGACCGACAGGAGATCCTCTCCATTTCCGCCCTTATGACAACAAAAGAAACGGTGAAGGGTTTCAGACACGGGTTTGAGAAGTCGTTCTTTCAGATGTGTGAAGTGTGCGCGTGTGCGGGGAGTTGTCGAGCAGAAATTCTCCTTTTAAATGACAGTGACTTTCTGTTGCTCATTTTAATAACGTGTGTAAGATTTACACACTTATGTGATTCATGAAATCTTTCCAGGCGGTCTATGACGTTATATTTATTTTACATTTACATACTTTCTCATTCCTTATTTTGCTGTGACAACCATAGTTGCTATAAAACTACAAATGAAACATACAATAAAGTTTTTTTGGAAAAAAATTAAAAGTATTTTGATCTCAGTGAGTGACTCTGATATAGTACCCCCTCGCAGATGTGACCATCAGGAATGTCACTTGCAATGGACGCAATTACAGAAGTACATTCTGAGTAATTAAATCATATATTAACGCAAATACTATTTTGACCATTATCAACCCATTTACAAACCCTAAAAAGAGTGGCATAATCACGATTTTTAATTCGCGTCTGCGGGGTTTACATCATTCTCACAGTTCCCAATAAAAAGTAAACAGGGACAAATTTCTGTCAATCACCAACGTAACGCAAGCACCTCTGACTGAACTACAGTAACCGAGTTACGCACATCGAGCGTTACCTTTATCGGCACCGCGTGGATGGAGATTGAACATTCAGGTGAGAAAAAGACGTATAAGAAAAGACCATGGCCTTGCTTACGTAAATTACTCGCAATCAAAACTTTTTGTGACGCAAAAAAGACAAACTTGATTTTTGATTGCAGTGCGAGAAATTTGCTCTCAAACTGTCTTTTATGCTTGCGTTAAAAAGACACAAAAATACCCTCATTCGTCCGCTAAGGGGCGAAGAAGTGGCTTGCAGTTTTTTTCCTCATGTCGCTTTCCACTCATTGTGCTCAGTAATCGGACAATTTGGACGCAGTCATGTGATCTTGCAAGGCCAACCAAAGACAAGCTCACAATTATTCACGTTACGTCACAGTCGGCGGAAGTCACTGCGGGTTAAACCTACTGAGTGGCAGAAAAACTTACAGAGTGGTAGCCTAGCGTTAGCGTTGAGCTTGAATGCCGTGAAAACACAAAAACACATCTAAAATGGGAAAAATCTGTTGATTGACTTGTCGGGGAAGTGAGGATTTAATAAAAATTCAATGGTCTGAACCCAGCGGTCTTAGAAATTAACGCCCTTGTTTATCGTCCAGCACTCTGAATACCGGACACAAATGACGTCAATTACTAAAACTCCTCACTTGACCAACATGTAAAATAATAATAAAAATGATTTAATTTAATAATTATTATCAAAGATATTAACTATCAATTAAATCACCGAATTCGTTGATAGGAGATGAGCAGTCTGGTGGATCAACCTTTGCCAGAAATATAGAGCCACAACTGGAATAAATTAAAAAGGTTTATTAAGCAGTTACACTAAGACAAGACAAAATTCAAAGTCTGGGCTACAGACCTGGTCCACTACCATAACAGACACTAAATTACATACAGACATTAACAAGCAAGAACATGGATGGATCACAGAATGGGTGAATGAATGCGTGCAGAGAAAATTACCCAAGCCAATTGTTTACCTCTCCCAAGGAAGAACACAGGAACCACTCAGGATAGCAGCAAAACTCCAAAAGGAAAAATGCAAAAAGTTGCAGGATAAACTGAGCCACGGACTGGATGACTGAACGGATGACTGAGCGTAGGCAAGGAACTGAGCCGTGGCAAAAACTGATCAACGACAAAAGACTGAGCCCAGAGGCCTGTTCTAGGCCTGACTTACGAAGAAGCTCTCTCCACCTCCCTGACCCACGCATGATTAATTTTATGGTTGGGGAGTGCCTGGAAGTTTCTCCAGGACTTAATTTTGTCCTTTCGATCCAAACATCTGGAAATACCAGATATATTTTCAAGATTCTCATCTTTGCATTCAGCTCTTCATGAGCATCGCAATGACACCAAACATTAATAGGCATGGGTTGAGAGGAGAGAGTTAGCTGAGAGGAACTGGTAAAATGGTGGTTTTGCTGCTATATTGAGAAATACATGTGTTATCACACAACATTGGGTTTTCCACATTTTTCCATGACATGAGAGTACAATTACTGTGGGGTACAAAAGGGTAAATGATCCGGACGTATAGGTACACACAAAGAAACACACACACACACACACACACGCTGATTGTGCTCAGGAAGGGGAGAAGGGGGGAGAGAAGGCAACCCCCTGCAGCTGTGGTCTACCAGGATGTTACAGCTTAAGCAACTTATATTGGCTAAAAAGGCAGAGTTCTTTAAGATTATATTAGAAGTATTTGGCGCCTAAACCTCTTTCAGATTACCAAACATGACTGTAGCCACCGTTTAGCCAAGGATTCTACATCCGAGGGGCAGATTCATGCTTACCAATAAACAAAGCGGGCGTTTCACGCCCTACTTTCGAGGTTTTAAGTATCTGACTAGGTTTTAGGTGACTCCTTGCAATCTTAAAGTGATGGCTGCTTATTTTAAGTAGTTATGTGATCCGTGGTCACTGATTTTGGGGTATTTATGGTGGTAGACCATTTGCCCTCTTGCCTGCTATGTGTGTGTATTTGTTGACTTATCTTATCTGCGCTTGTTCTTGTCCTGAGCTTGGAAACGAATCCTAGAAAACCCAGACTAGGGCAAATAGCCATAAAATGCATGGTACTCTCCCGACAGACTGTACAAATAGATTCAACAAGAAATCGGAGCTATCTTTTTACAGACTGCCGAAAGCTAAAGAAAAGCAAATGGATCGCTGCAATTCGCAGAAACAACTGGAATCCAGGCACCGAAATGTGGATTTACGGTTTCCATTAAGGATAAGGATGTTTTTATTGTCATTCCAGAACATGTTGTACATGAAAGAGAACGAAATTAGGTACTCAGGTCCCAGTTCAGGTAATAGTAGCCTAATAATACAATCAAGGAGAAAGCACACAATAAAACACCATTAAAAATAAAAACGAGTAAATAAATATATAAGTATAAAGTGAGCAGAGTGTGAGGATAGGAATGTGTCAGGTATGTTGGATTTTCGGGTGAAATCATACCTTAGGTTATATAGTGTATTTACTCATCAATTAAATATTTAGCATCTTGCATTTATATTCTGTGTAACTGTAAAGTTTTTTTTGTCAGCATGTATTAAAAAACATCCGTGATGATGAGCCTTGTGTTCTACAAACAAAGGGAGGGGTGTTAGATAGTATTATCTAGCCAAGACAAACCTAGTTTTCCTTATAAGAGGGTACTCCACAAAGCAAGTTTAGACAGATAACTTTAACCCTTTGGCACGTAACTTATTTTTATGCTATGTAGCGCGCCTGTTGGGTTAGGCTACATAGTTATGTTTTCAATAGCGTTATTAAGCTTCTCGTAGTTTTCAGTTAGCATTTGCTATATTTTTAATGTTAAATCGCTGTTTCCTCAAAGCTAAAATTAGCTAGAATTTTTCCAATCTAATTTTCTAATCGCACCGGTTTTAGCATACGCGCAAAACGGCTAATCACACAGGTGTGGCCGTACGCGTAAAAGGGTTAAAAGTTTCTACAAAATATGTTGAAATTTTGTTTCTTATTAGCATCCTTATGGGTGGCTGAATCACACTCCTAGGCAACCTTTGTAATCCTGCTTTGTGGAACTACGACCAAGCGTCAAGGCTTTTGTATGCCTTCAGACTTTGCTTTGTGTATTTCCCCGGCGTCTAAATCAGGTACATATAAATGTCTGGAAACCCGATTCCTGGCCACATGTCAATGTCCATGGACCACTTGTTCTTTGGTAAGTTGTAAGGATCACTGTCGAGTCCAGCTGTCCTTTAATTTAAGCAGATAATCGTTTGTTTTACTCCCGGTTTCGCAGTTTCCCCTACTAAATGCAGCCATGTCACAGGATGTTTTGCCAGTCAGTCCGACTGAGGGGGCGTATTCCAGTGGGAAAGTGACGTCAGTGCATACTGGCTCGCGGTTATCAGCCTTGCATAATTAATCTGCCAGCCATCTTTGATGGATATCTAAGTTGAAAAAAAAATAGAAAGCAGGCAGAGACGAAGATTATTCGATATATAATTATATTATCAACTGTGTACTTAATTGATCCCGCTGCGTAATTGTTTGCCTTTCAACAATTTTCACAAGTTTTAGTAGAAATCTTCGGTAATTTTTAATACTGTAAAATAAAAATAACAATAATAAAGCATCCGGGAATTCAACAGTTAAAATAATGACAAATAGGCCTACTTAAGTGTGTCACTCACAACTTTATTTTATAACATCGTAACTGCACACAAATTCCGATAAGAAATATTGATAATTCAAACACAGCGTTAGACCATAGTTCTGCCAGATACATTCAGTTAGCCCCAGGTGTTAGATGCAGTTAAACGGCAACATGTCGACGTTAGAATTATTCCCCGCCATTCGACCATTTAAGGATCAAATATTTAAAATATGCTAAAGCCAGGAATAAATCGAGTAGGCAGACAAATCGTGTATGACATCAAGTTCAAAAGTAACTGAAAATCAAATCACAGGTTTTAGCTGTGGCGTTACACAGGCTAAAGTGCCCTTTTCGGCTTCATGTCTTACGTTAAGGCGGGCATACACTGCGATTGCGGTAATGTTTTTGTTAAACACCAACTCACAATGTACGAGTAAATCGCATGCGATGTCAAGTCAAAGCTCACGATTTATGTGCTCACACTGTACGGTGTGATGGTCGAGCTGCGACTCACTGTTCACACTACACGACTTCACGTGCTCACGTCGAACCCCGAACTGTGTGGCTATTTCAAATAACAAGTCAGTTTGTGCTGTCAAAATGCTCTCCAAGGAGAAACGCGCTGCCCTTGCCCTATGTGCCATTCTGGCTGCCGAGAGTCCTAAAAAGAAACGCTGTCGGGTATGGGTACGCAGGTGGCTCGGAAGTTTTACAGCGGGAACTGGAGGTAAGCAGCTAGCTTGATAGCTACAATTCTACCTCTTGTCTTTTTCTTTCTTGTTGTGTTAAAGTTCACATCTGACTGCCATTCTCCGTCCATTGTTCACTATAATACCTTGAAAGTAATTAATACACAATCATAAATCAACATACAGTCTTGTGTTTAACGTAGAGCTCAAAGTAGTACCTACTGACCAGGCGCAGTGAGGAAAAAACACTGAATGTATGGGAATCTGATCGTATCTCTGCTTAAACTGTGCGATACCCACCCGAGGGAAGACTAGAATTTCAAACATGTCAGAAGTTCATCCGATTGCCGGTTGTGAGACGTTAATCGCCTCTCATGAGCCCCTGTACACTGCACGATTAAAGACGCATGACAAAGCTGAAATTCGGCCCGACTCAAAAACCAAAAATCGCACAGTGTATGCCCGCCTTTAGTTACATGATGACATCCGAAGAGTCCGGCTAGTCTCTCCCGTCTGTCAAAACGCAAGACCGTAAGAGAGTTTATTGCTGTCAATACAAAATCAACAAGCTAGTGATTAGTATATGGGTAATGCAGGAAGGAAAAACAAGTGATTTCAAACTTCTTTTAATGGGTAAACGGCGATTTTATGTACTTTTCCGGTAGCGTTGTTTGTTGTTATGCTGGCTATCCTGTTATCAAAAAGAGACTAGCTAGCCTGTAGTTGTACCGCTAGATTGTCGGTTTGAGATCTGTTACTTGGGATAGCCTACATTTGCAAGATACTTCTGGGCATTCCTCGTGTCTTTTCAAAGACTCAAAGACAGAATCTGAAGGATTTGGTCTGGAGTTTTAGCAAGCTTGCTGATGTTAATGATTTAGCTGTGTGGCTAAACACTTAGAGCATTAGCTATCTATATGCATTGTACCCCCTTCCGAAAATGTTCGTGTTAAAATTGCATTAGCAAGCTACGTGTGTTGCCTTGAGCTGCACTGGCCAGCGCGTGGCTGAGAAACCCGTAAAAACAAATTAAGTTTCCTTGTCCTCATTGCAGTTACATTCGGTAAAATTCGCAATAGGTAATAAGTGGCACCATTCAGCTATCCTGTATTTTCGCTACACTGACTATCTTTGAGGCGTTTTTGTAGTTCACTTAGGGCATTTTTTCAGTCCAGGGAATAGAGTATGACGACAGGTGTCGAGATAAATCTAAATACGGCGAAATATTGTGCAGTCTCTTCTCACAATGTGACTCGTCAAGTTGCTTTTAGTCATCAAAAACTGCAATATCCTCGCGAGTCAATCAGAGGGGGTGCATTTCACGGCAGGGGTGCAGAACGCGGCACCACTTACAACCTTTCTCTTCCCTTGGGTCTTCCCTCTGTCTATCTTCGTCCGTCTCTTTTTGTGGGATTACTTGTACATTTGCTTATCCAGAGCGACTTAAAAAACAGTGTATTCGACATCATTAAGCAAATGACAGTGTAGACACTGAAACATTAATGTCATACTTGAAAGATAATGCGATTGTGAAAGGCATTGTCACAAAGGGAATAAGTGCTGTTTTAAGGCTTACAACTGCATAGTATATTCCAGTACAATGCACCACTGAGTGTTTGCCCAGAAAGACATATGCTTCCAATTGTACCACCGTCTTTGGGCACAAGGTTATCAGTGTTTTTTGTTTGTTTTTGTGCTTGTTTTGTTTTGTGTGCTTAAACTTTATCCCCACCAGCCCCCCAAGTCTGAGGAGGTGGGGTTTCTCTCTGAGTACAGCCATGCTGCCAATGAGAAGAGCTTGCTGGGTAGTAATGCCCTTCTCAGCCCCCCGCCTCAGCTGAAGACTGAGGAGATGGACGAGGACAGAGCCGGCACGTCTGAAGGAGAGAGGGAGCAGGCAGCGGGTGCAGGAGAGGAGACGGGCGAGGCCACAGCGTGCTGGCGAGCTGTACTCCTACCCAGACTCCTCGGCGCAGCTGGGAGGGGAGACGTGTGCTCCCTCCTTATCTTCTGAGGACCCTATGGAGAAGCTTCAGATGGGTGTGGCGTGGGGGGGTTTACAATAGAGGTGGATGACATACTGTTTGAGGAGGAGTAGGAGAATGATAATGAAGAATGGCCTGGGCAGGTGGATGGGTTGGGCAGAGGAGGCTTGGGCAAGAGAAGGGATATGGAGGAGATCATTAAGCTGAGCGATGACGAGGCAAACTGCATTGGTGAGGAAGAGCAGGAGGAGGAGGAGGAAGACCTGGTGTGCCGGGCCTGGGCAGTGTGCAAATCCTGTGGGACGCTGCTGCCAGCCGACATGGAGACGCCGAGTGTGTGGCACCTGCTTCACCGACCGAGCCGCCCGCATCACACACGCCCTCTCGCACATGGGCATCCTGCTCTTCTCCTCCGACATGTGCGGCCTCCAGTTCTGCAGCCAGGCCAAGCTTGCCTGCCACCGGCACTGGGCAGGCACTGGGACCACGCAGCCCCAGCACAGCAGCACCATCTGGAGGCCCGGAGGAGAACTGTGCTGTGCAGTCCGTAGCAAACCCATCACCAAGGACTTCAAGGTTAGCCTGTATTTTTACAGCTTCATTGCCACAATTTATGTGGAGTGGTGGAACGGTGGAGAGTGAGTGGCTGTGTCCCAATAGTGCTGAATTGCCTCCTTCCCTCGATTCCTATACCTTGTATCCTCTGTGACCCGGAAATCGATGACTAGTTGCCTCCTTCCGTAGGAGACATGAGTGAAGCAATACATGTCCTAGTTTGTGTCTAGCAGATGAGTTTTCCAAGGGTCTATGACGTACACATCCAAATAGTGTCACATTTCTTACTGTTTTATTTGCACTAACATAAAGAACTACCGTAGAATTACCACTACTGTATTACGTATAAACACACACATTATAAGCTGTCAGAGTACAATAACTAATCACAGTGCAAATAAATTATATTTTGACAATTACATGCATCTTAAGGATTTTTCACTAAATCATACACAAAGAGGTGGTGTAATTTTTAAAATCTTCTTTAAAATTTATAATATTTATAATTTATAATATTTTTAATTTATACAATATTCAGTTGTATTGTCTAAAAGAACACGTCTACCCTGAAGAGGGAAGGGATTCCTACTAAATGTCATATGAAACTGACGAAGTTAAACTGAGCAAGGATGTTCCATTTCCCTCACCGCGTGAGGTACCTGCTTATTTTTTCCTCATCTCCTCAATGGGCATCACAGAAGGATTGAGGAAGAGGACATGATGCGAGGAGGAGACAAGAGGACTTTCTTTCTAAAGTAATGGGAGTGGTTGTGGGTGGTTGTGCGTTGTTGTGGGCGGTTTTGTTGCGGTTGGGTCAGATGTGGCAGCTGGTTCGTGGCTCCTCTCATTCCCCCGTGTTCCTCCCGCAGGCGGTGAGAGAACACCTCCTGGCGCATGTGTGTGTGCAGTCTCTGCGCTGCGGGGGGTGCCAGCAACCCCAGTCCTCGCTGTGTGCCCTGCTGTGGCACGCCCTCTCCCACCTCTCCATTCCTCTCTACCCCTGCCCCTGCAGTGCCTGCAGCTTCCTGAAGCGCCACCTGCAGGAGAGGCACCTGCCGCTGCACAGTGGGGACGGGGGGGGGGGGGCAGACGGCGGGGAGGCAGACGGCGGTGGCTCAGAGGAGCTGCGCTGCTTCTTGTGCCCGCAGGCCTTCAGCTCCGCCTCCACCTTCCAGCACCACCTCAGCCAACACGCTGGCACCCTTCAGGGGCGGCAGGGGAAGTGCAGGGTGGAAGAGCCCCCGGAGCTCGCCTCTCTCTCGCCCCTGGATACGGGCAGGTCCGGCCACCCAGGGATGGGGACAGGGACGAGCCAGAGGGCCAAATGGTACCGGTGCCGATACTGCGGGAAGCCGTTCGCTCACTTGGGTGAGTTCATGTACCACCTGTGCATCCACACAGGTGAGAAGCCGTACCAGTGTAAGGTGTGTCTGCGCTTCTTCTGCAGCCGCTCCACCAAGATCTGCCACCTGAAGACGCATGCTGGCGCCCTCATGTACCGCTGCACCGTCTGCGGCCTCTCATTCTCCATGCTCAAGCTGGTGTCCGCGCACATGGAGCTGCACAGGGACTGTGTGCTGCCCGACTTCAACATCGAGCAGACATTCATGTACAACAACCACTCCAAAGAGCCACTCCCCAGCTTGGACAGCTGACTGGGTTAATCTTCTCACCCCCCAGCATGGGGCATTTGTCCACCTCTTCCTCTCCGTGCCTGGCCCTCCTGCCAAAGGTCCTGGAAGATTGCGCTTGCTTGCTGTCCTCAGACTACAAAGTTAACGGCCAGGTGTGGATTCTGAAACTGAAGGGTTGTTGGGTTGGAGTGTGGTTATAGTGTGTTCATAGTGTGATCACAGTGCCTGACACATTTTCCAAATGCGTCTTGGTCGCACAGGAATAAACCCAAGGATCTGCTCCTGCAGTCGCCCTCTAATCCCACAGAAAAGAATATTTTTGTGGGGCGACAGCAATATTTTCTGATAAGGGACAAAGATGATTTTATTAGCATTCCTATATAATTGTGCACTTGCAGGGCAGTACAAGCTAAATGAGTCTTTATTTACATGCTTTTGCTCACGTGCATATAATTACAGGGGATCAAATCCTTCTCAGGATGTGGGGTCCAGAATCCAAATTCCTTTTGAAACAAAGTTGCCTTTTGCATTTCCACATGCATCAAACAGTTTGATACTCATGTTCCATATGCAGCAGAATTCAAGGAATGGCTGTTCCACTCGAATTGTAGGTTTACAACTTAAAACTGTCGGGATGCAGTACTTGTCTTGGTGTGCATGTGGGTCTGTGTGTTTTCCCTGTTGTTTTGAATAGGGACCGATCATGATGACAGGAATTTTTGTTTTCCACTAGGTGGCAGCATACTGAGGGGCTCATGTTTTAAAGGGGGGAAAAAAAGGAATGAGAAGAAGTACGTTTACCAGGGCCGTCATTATGGGGGTACTTAGGGGTGCCCCAGATGGACCTCAGTGCACCCCCAGGTGTCTCCTTATCTCCCGATGTCTACATAATATTTATTATGTTTATTTATGATATGACGTTTTGTGCCCCCCCCATGGATTTCAAGTGCACCCCTCTGTATTTTCTCCAGGCATCGAGCCTGGTGTTTACCACATCTGTGTTGGTGTTAAAGCCTCTATGCACCTTGTTTCCATGTTGTCTCATCAGTGATGTCCCAGAAACATGTAAAGATAGTTTGATTTCTGGGATAAAATGCAGTTGGTTGAAAATGGTTTCCTCTGCTATTCCACCTGTCAGAGCTGATCATTGCATAGCTCTGTTTAGCATTCAGGCACAGTGGAGACAGCTGTTCTACGTAGTATGTGATGTCATAATGCTACTCCGGTCAATCTTTCACATAGGCATTCAGCACTGTTGTGAGCTGAACTGTCATTAATTTAAACAAAGCCACAGGTGAACGCTGGGGCCTTTGGAAATAACGTGCCAAATGAAGGCCTTTTCGACTTTCACGTGTTCCGCAGGCTTGTGAGGACACACAAGTACTTATTTCTGAGAAGACCGTCCCCTTGCCTTATTTATTTTGTGATTATTAAAGTGTCTTCAGTTCACTGAAACAAAGAGTTGTTTGTACCATTTTTAATACTTTGTAATGTGTCAAATGCTGTCATCACAAACCATGGCATTAGCAATTTTATTACACTGTTATAATCCTGTTTTATATCAGTTCAGTTGACAATAAAATAAAGTTAGAAAAGGTTGCTGTAATGGCTTTGTATCAGCATTGTCATTTTGGAGTCTCTGAGGAGACATTACATATAAAAAAGTCTATAAATAGATACATATATACACACATGCACAAGCAGTATCCTCTAAATTTATTCAGACTTTTGATAAGGTGTAATGAGAAGACTATTTAACAGAAGAAATGCAAGTGTATAGTCAGTTTTTTCTCAAATAAATTTTTTTGCGAAAATTAAATTTTCTTAGCTTTAATTGTGCTGTTCCATTCAGGCCCTGTACAGCTGTGATCTTATGTGTGCTTGATACAGTCCAGCCACACTTTTCCTTGGTTTTGTTTTCTTGTAGAACATCACTATGTGACCTGAAGTTCTTTGCCACCTCAACACTTGTGATCAAAAACATTGACTGTGACACCTACATTTTCTTTCCTCTCCACCATGCTTACTGCATGCCAAAAACAAAATCAGGAGTCACTGACCAGGTAATCTTAGCATTTTCCATTCTACCATGTCTTTCACATGTGATGAAATGAAAAATTGCAGAAAGAAACAACACCAAAATTTTTCCGGAAAATTCCAGAAACATAAAATATATTTGGTCCAACCATTGATTATTGCACAACAATCGTAAGGCATATTTGGTCTACATTGTCCTTCATTTCTATGTTTACATGCTATAAAATCCTTCATCACTTGCATACTACTAGTTAAATAGGATCATTCGCAAATGGTCAATCTCTTCCTTGACAGGAGACAGCACTGAAACTCTAATAACCTGTTGCCTGTACATTTTTAAACAGTTGATAGTCAAAACAACCTAAGAGCATTGTGCTGCGAAGACTACATTCTCAGGCTAGGATTTTCCCTCACTGTTTACATTGCACTCATGTGCAGTGAAACAGAGAAAGGAACATCCGGTCCACTATGCCACTACAGTTTGAGACACCCCTGTCCAGTCCGTTTTTGATGATGTCACAATGACTGCTCCAGACAGTAACTCAGCGGAGTCATAAAGGCCTCCTTTGTTCCAAGAGCCCCTGTGGAGTCATCTTATTGGTCCAACTGGGATTCTGATTAGCAGGTTGCACTAAATCAAATGTTTTAATTAAATGCATGATTTTTAGAATATGTGTAATCAACGTTGCCAAACTACTACCGTTTAGAGCCAGATCAAATGACATTTGTTACTGTGTGATTATTTCATGACTTTAGCAATAAATACGACTGTGTAATATTTAACATAAACAGAAAGCAGCTCCTAAACATTGATCCTGCCCAAGTACCTTGCTTTGAATTTCTGCATTTTTAGAACAATTATTGCTTCATACATGCATATCCAAAAATAGATTGCAATGGCAGGAGGACACTACAGGGTTTCTGGGAGAAACACGAACAGTCATGGTCGGTGCAGCGCAGGGGGTTATGGGAGCTCAGGCGAAGATGGTTGCGATGAAGTCACGAAATCGCTTGGCGTACTGCTCTGGGTTAACAGTGGAGATCTCCGCGCCGGCCTGTAATTCACACAGGAGTCACGTTTCAGATGGTCCCCTGGGGAGGTTCTCTCAGTTTGCTACACAATGAAGCGCAGGCTGTCCCACTGTGAGGGAGTGGGGTTTGTGCTGATGGAGTTTTGTTTAGAGGGGTATCGGTCATTGTGAGAAGCAGAATTTTATCACAGATATTAATGCCCTTGAAGGACAAGTCAGGGTGTTCTGTGTAAAACTCAATATCTGGTATGCTGGTATGTGTAGAGCTGAACAATTATAGCAAGTCCTGTGGAAAAAGACGGGAATTCAAGTATTAAATCCAGAGAAAGTGTTTGTACAAGGCACATGCCAAGCAAATGGTTTTCTCTGAGTGGTTGAGTGATTGAATGGATGAATGGTTTGTATGTTCAAACAAACCATTTCCCTGGATTTGTTCTATCGACAATAGTCATCAGTGCTGTGACGATGTGAAAAATGGGCTACCCTGTGAGAGAACGATTAGAGAATTTATGGTGACCTCAGCACTAGCTTACCTGCAACGCGAACATAACTTTGCCCACCACCCTTCACCATTGCCCTGTGGAGCCTCATGTTTCAGCAAAGCCCTCCAACTCCTCCGTCCCACTGCCACTCACCCCGTGCTTGACCGTCTTGGCCGCGTGGGCTGCCCTCTTCTTCGTGTCGTATTGTGTCAGCACGTCTATCAGACCCATGAAGTACACTTCCCTCCGGGGGGCACCTGCAACAGCACGAGGGGGAGGAAGGGGGGTGTCGCATCAGCCCAAATCCGCCTCCTCTGCACCTTTACACTGTTCCTCTTTCCTGTGGTCTCTCGCTAATGTGCACAAGACAGAAAGGCCAGCAGCAGGCAAAAAGCCACCCTGATGTACAAAAACATATGGCAGCCTCCTACACATGCTTCTGCCCCTCCCCAACTTACTGACGCATCAGAATTTTACATTCTGTCACTAAGCAGACACTCTTATCAGTACATTACATTACATTCATTCAGTAGACGCTCTTATCCAGAGTGATTTCCAGCACAAGAAAACAGAAGTATATCCATTCACATTGAATTAGCAAAGGTGTCAGACCAGGCTAACAGCACTCCCAGGCCAGTAAGTGTATGCACAATGCCATTCAAGCACTACTACAAGTTAACTTGTGCTAACCTGAAACTAGACAGCCTAGAAGTGAAGTCAAGTACATACACTACCATATATTTCAATGGTTCACACAGGACACCGCTGAGGGGGCATGCACATGCGTCATCTCCTTCATCTCCAGAGTTCTGCATTGAGTCATGTGTGCGTGCTTCGGGTGCGCTCACCAGGTGCACTCTTCACGGCATACATGTCTACATAGGGGTCGAACTCCCCGGGCCCCAGGGGCTTGTGGGAACTCAGGTATCCAGCGATGCCCTCGGGAGATGTGCTGTAGGAGCCCACCAAGGGAGCAGGTGCCAGGCCATTCTCGGGCTCCCCCTCCTCCTCCACAGACTCCTCCTCCAGCTCCTCCTCCTCGTGCTCCGCTCGCTCCACGTCGTGGATCCCCAGCAGCAGGCTGTAGTCCATGATCCTCTGTTGGACCAGAAACTGCAGACCCACACAGGAACACACATACACACGCACAAATACATGTTAGTATGCACAGACATGCACATACACACAGGTATGCACATATGCACACACGAACACGCAAGCACACACAAACATGCATGTCCACACGTGCAAGAGCTCACAAGTCGTACCTATACATACACTGCAGCCTAGTTTAAACTGAAATTAGGCTTTCAGTCTCCTTATCTTAGCCCTGTGTTGATATGCACAGTATACTTAACATGATCATGTGCATGGTATACTGAATGCCAAAACTGACACCACAGCCTGTTCTGTGGTGAGACAGACGTTAGAGCTCCTAACCTCCACGTCTCTGTTCAGCCGCTCCATGACCTTCTCCTTGTCCTCCTCAGTCACATACACCTTCTGCATGTTATTCCTGAAATCAACGTCCTTATAGGTGGGCAGCTCCTTCACCTGTGGGGACACCGGCAGTAGAAGAGAGAGGAAGAGTGCACATGTTCTATATTTGGACCAGATATTTAGCACTCTGTGCCTCACACTGAAAGTTTTATCTCTGCTGTTGCTGAAGCTACAAGTGCTCCAATTTGCTGGCTGGCCCTGAACAGTCTCGACTGGGTGTGGGGAGGTCAATATCTCAACATCATAGAGAACATCTGTGCCATATCAAATAGTAGGCAAGAGGAGGGCTTTAATTTGCCACAGAAATTACACAGCACACAAAATGAAGCATACATTTCCATACAGAGGGTAAGCCACAACAACATAAACTCCATTTTTGAACAATGCAGTTATTTATTATTGCTATTGTTACTGTGGTTTTTACTGCTACCAAACATGACAGCAGTGACATTCAGCTGGTTAACTGCAATGAGTCTCTTTCTAATCGTACATATGAGATCTAGGACTTTTAGCGAAGAACCTGGGAAGAACTTATGCAAATGAATGCTATCAATACACCCTATCAGATTTATCACACCAAGCAGTTTTCAGTGATCAGTTATTAACTGATGTCTCAACATCTCACATTTCTTTATTACAAGGGTGTACAGAGTACAGCATTTTGTCCTATTGCAATGGGAAGCCATGATAGGCTGTGAGAGGCCGTGTAGCCTCATATTACACATATTGTAACACATTATTATATATTATACATCATTATAACATATTATAATATGTTATTGTGATGTATAATATATAATAATATAATATATTATTTTCACATAACATAACATATATAGTGTGCTGTACTATATAACTGTTGAATCTTCTCAGCTGGTCCTCCTTCAGCTTGCAATACTAAAAGCAGTTTTCTCTTTTAGCAGACAGCCATTAGTTTTTAGCAGAGACAGCTTATTTCACTGGAAAGAAGGCAAGAACCAGGGGCATAATGAACGAAGGTACCCAGATTTTAGAAGATCGGAAAAGAGGAAACTGCTTTTAATGAAGCCTCCTCGCAAAGGGCTTCAGGGGGTCCAACTGTTGAGTAGGGCCTTACCCCCACCAAAATATATAACCATATATAACATCAATACATTATATTGATACCACATAAATTTCACATGTTGCTGTATTCCATTCATCCTCATGTTAAAGACATCCACTTAAACTTCAAGTACTAGCTCATTCTCCATGCATGTGAATAAAAGTACCTACGCCAACACCTGTAGTGTTTTACAAACCACTAGAAAGGTCTCATTCATTAGCCAAAGGAAATGAATGAAAAGCCCACACTCAATGATCTTTGGAAATCTCACCTGAGCTGAGTTGAGCTGGGCTTTCGGTCACTGGATTTAATTTAGAGCGAGGTTTGCCAGGACCATAACGTGCAGGCATTCTGCTCCTCTCCATAAGTATGTTATGTCCTCTAGCCTTTTGTTATGTTTTGTCTTATGAGTTTGTTAGCCGTGGAGCCAGAGGCTGAAACCATGGAAACCCCTGCCGGGAGATGGGGGTAGGGGTGCTTGGGGGCTCTTTGGCATGCAGCCTGCAGCCACACCGCTGGGGCCTCGCCGGGCAAACAGACACCCGGGCTGAGGCAGGATTGGGCGACTCCATTGGCGCCAGGGCTTACTGCCAACGCATTACATGGGCTGAACCTCTTAGCGCAACTTGGCTTCATATTGACATTGTTTTCCACTGACTTAAAATGTTTGCTTTTTGTTTGTTTGTTTTTCCTGAGGGACTTCGAGGGAGTGTTCCTGAGGTTCACAGGGCATGTAAGTTTGGGTACTGTTGACGGTGCCAACAACAGCACCAGCCAACACCAACAAGCCAAGGCGAGTGCATCAGGTGGTGTGGTAGCCGCCTGCAAGCTGGCTCTGCCCCGACTGGTATGCCAGCACAGCACTTGTTATAATGGTTTCATCAGGGTCCCCACTTTGAACCAGAAACCCCTATTTCCTCCGACTTCAGTCATTTTCCTTTAAGGGTTCCAGGGTTTCCAGGCTTATTTTCACTGCTTCAGTATTAAAATGTTCAAATACTTTGAATTTGCAATTGCAGAGTGGTGGAAGAGTGTGTTTTTTCCAAAGTGTTTGAGTGTCCGTGCACACTTATGGAGTCACCACTGACTTTTGTCAGCATGTTTAAAGTAAAAGCTGGTGAGACAGCTAATTATTTAGCAAGCTAGGCTAGACTAACAAGTTATCTTTGAGTAAAGTGCACCAATCTGGCGAATTAGCACGAAACAGGGGTATTTCTAACTTGCTGTCACAGAAAAAAGAAGGAACAAGCATTAATTTTAGGGGACCTTTAGGATTTTCAACAAGCTTTTAAGGACAGATTCAACTATTCTTGAAAATATTTTTGGTCATTTTGAGGAACATGGGAACTGTGTCACAGGTGGGACTGGTGAGGAACACACATAAGGGAGGAACCATAGTGAGAGGAGACAAATATCTCAATAAATTCGTCTTCATAACAGTTCAAAACATCCTCCAAGGTGACCCCTTTTTGTAGATTTTTGCAACCATTCACTCTCCCTCACCCTTATGTACAACAATGTGAAAAATGAAACATGAATCAAAGGATAATGTGGCAGGAACGGAAGAGACAGCAACAGAAGAACTTAAAGCAGCAGTACTTTTTCCTACCTTTTCTTTGTCGCTTGCTTCGCGGGACACGAGGGACCCCTGCAAAGATAAGGTATGTTCACATGCTTTTTTCAAACCACTCCTAATTCATGCTATGCTAATTGCTAATGTTCAGTTACAACTGCAATGCTTGTAGCTGAACAAGCAGCAAGCAGGCAATTCCATCTTTCACTCCTCATGACCAAAACACACATTTACTTAGGTGCTCAGGGGTACACAACAGCACTGATCCGGTAGCTAGGACTAAGCCAAGCTAATCCTCCTTCAGACCCCAAACACTTGGTGAGAGAAGCTGAAAACAAAGCAAGCAGCATGCCGTGCCGCTGATCTTGGATCAGCCACCAGCCAGTGGCTGGCTCTCGCCCTGCTGACGAAGCAGAAGGGGCGGTCTCACCTTGAGGTCGTACTTGGTGTGCACCACCAGCCTGTGGCTGAACATGTTCCTCATGACGATGAGATAAGTGTCCTCGCTGTCCACACTCACACGGTACATGCCCAGGAACTGCGGGAGCAGTGTGCTGCCATGGCATGTCACAATGTGCTGGAGTGGGGTTGGGGAGTGAGGGAGGGGGGCAGTAAGAGAGAGGGATTGAGGGACAGAGGCGGGGAGAGGACAGGGGGAGAGAGAGGGAATGAGGGAAGGGGAAAGGGAGGAAGAGAGAACAGACATAAAGTGGGAGGGAGAGGGAGAGAGTGAGGGAGGGTGGGAGTGAGGGAAGGATGTAATGTAATATAAAGGAGACATGGAAGTAGCAAGGGAGGAATGAGAGAGGGAGAGAGAAGGAGGAGGGAGGAGAAGAAGTTAGGGGGGAGAGGGACAGAGGGGGAGAGAAAGAGAGAAGGAGGGAGGGAGAGAGAGAGGAAAAAAGAGGTTGGAGAGATAGGGTGGGGAGAGACGGGACAGTAGTGAGGGACAGAAAGAGAGAGGGAGTGAAAGGGAAGGAAGGAGAAGGAGAGAAGGGGCAGAATTACTTACTATCAATGGTCATATAATTCGAAAAAGTAAGCATTATTCTTGAATCACCTAAAAAAGTGACCTCCACTCCTACCATAAAGCCCTGCAACACCAGCTGTTGGTCCTGAGGCTTGCTGCATGAACACACGCTAACGTTGAGCAGCCTCATGACAGTGCAGTGACAGCAAACACCATGTGAAATGATCAACACAACACAAATGAAACCACAGCACCTCTTTACACACATGCAGAGGCACACCACATAGCTGTCCTGCCCCTGGAACAGAACGCCCTGTGACAGACTACCTGACCACGAGGAAAAAAACATTAAACAAAGACAAACATTGATGAAGCACAGACAGAGCGTGTGCGAGGCCTGGCCACAGACAGCAGCCATCTCCAGCAGACCTGGCAGCCCAGACAGGACTGGCTGTGCTCTCGCTGTCAGTTACAGGAAACCAGGGACAGAGCTACACTTTCTTCTTATTTGTGTAAAATAGGAAAAGGGAAAAGAAGGCATTTGTTTCCCTTCTGTTAGGCTGGTTTGGACAAAAAAAAAAAAAAAAAAACAACTCTGTTATATTCTTAAGGAATGTATGTATTTTTATTTCAACAGACATACTTTTTTACCTTTTAAAGGCAATAATAAATTTGTTTATTCATATATATGTTTATTCATATATATGTTTATTAATATGTTTTATTTTAAAAATACACTATTTGTGCTTGTATTCTTCTAAAAGATTTCACAATATATTCAATAATAATATATGTGGTGCCAATAAAGCATTTGAAATTGACAAGTGAAAAATTGAGAGTCAGATTGCACAAGTTAACTTGTGGTAGGGCTTGAATGGTGTTAGGCCCACACTCACTGGACTGGGAGTGTTGTTAGCCTGGTCTGACACTCATTGACTCATTTAACTTGAATGGACACACTTATGTTCTGCTGTGCTGGAAGGTCTCTCTGGGTAAGAGTGTGTGCTAAATGCATGTAATGTAATGTAATGGAGAGCGAGAGGAGGAGAGGAGGCTGAGGACAGGGGGACAGAGGGGAGGGGAAAAGCACTTTAGAGTTATTATAGCCATGTGTCACTCAACAGTTTACTGATTTCAGCTGGTTTGACTCCATCACCCAATTGCCACGAGGGACCTGATGACACACGAGAGATGCTACCCAATCAGATTGCTCACTATGACAGTCAAGCACAATCCAGTGTTTGGGTTTCCCTAGAGCTGATGTACACCAACATCCACAGAAGGGGAGACGATCACTGTAACCTGAGTATTACTGCAATGCCTGCATTAATGTCCCCTCTCGCATGAGATGCATACAGATGTGTGAGTTGAAGCAGCATGTTTACTACGGGCCATGTCTGAACCCAGCTTTAGGTTCATTGCTGAGCTGGGGAGATGAGACAAAATAAGACCAGCGCATCCAATCCACGTTCAGAAAAACAGTACTGTGTCAGGGCCGCAATGAATGTGGAGTTTTCCCCAGTGGAGCAAGAGATGGAGAGAAGGCGCAGGGGTGGGCCACTGAGGCCTCTCGGCCCTGTGGTCGGTACCTGGTGGTATTCAGACAGGATGTTGTGCATGTCTTCCACCTCCTCGCTGGAGATCTGCTTGACCACCAGCGTGCGGTCATACGAGGTTAGCAGAAGCCCTTCCTCTTGCCCCTCCCCTCCCCTCACAGGGGGGCTGCGGGCCAGAGACACCTGTGGAAATCAGACAGCCACAGATGTAAACACTCCATATAAAAATGGAATATAGTGCAATATACTAAGAAATATGTTGTTCAGCCCAAGATTACATTGCAAACATACTAAACATCTGTTCATGCAAAGCAGAAATATATTGCAATATACCAACACAGCAATAATTTTCATGTATTCAATATATTGATTGAGTTCAAAAATATACTCTCAACATATTATTTTTTGTATGGGACACCTCTAGGACATGCTTAACTAAAGCTGCTTGGCAAGTAGGGGCCAGAGGACCAGGAATTATATAGGCCACAAATGGTAAATCAGGAAGCCCAGGTTTTTCCACTGTCTTTCCAAAATGAGAATGCTGGCCCTTATCTTCACATAAAGTCAGATCTGAACTGCAGATGTGAAGGACACCTGAGGAACTGACTGGCAAGAGAGGCTTCACTAATCCTACAATGGTGACGCTATCATGCCTTGGCAACCACTGACTTGTGTGAACCAATCAAAAGACTGCTCTCCATACAAAAAAATATGATTGGTTAAAATCAGCCCCTAGAGCATTTGATAGTTCCACCCATTCTGGGGCATGTGAAGCGATGTTCTCCTGCCACTGACCACAGGGAGCTGGTTTTGCACCTGGTAATCCAGATCCTCGATTCCAAAGCGCTCTCGGAGGTTGCGGAACACCTGCGGGCAGTACTCCTTAAACTTGAAATGTCCTGGCAGATTCTCTCTGTGAGGGTTGGGGTAGATTCAAAACAGGGCTGATCAGATGCAGGTGTCCACAGCAACACCAACACACACTTCGATAATGCTGAAATTCATGAGCACATTAGCCACCATTGCACAAAAGAGCACCCTGCAATCTCATCTCTCCCTCTGAAAATGGGATTCTTCCATGCTTGGCCCAGCCCCCTCCTCTTCTCCCTCTGCTACCCTACACACTGTATAGGAATGTCCCACCCTGCATCTGAACGTTCACATACAAACACCAAGCCCTCAATCACCTACCAACTGCCCTGCCTGCTCTAGCAGACGCACAGGACCAGAGAGAGAGCAGGAAATACAGAATGAATCCATGACTTGTGCTTGTGCATGCTAACAGTGTACTCTGCTGATCTTTTAGATAGAACATTCACAATGAATTAAACGCGGTATCGGATCGCTTTTAATTCGGTAACTTGTGGAAGGGCTTGAATAGTGTAATGCTCACACTCACTGGTCTGGAAGTGCTGTTAGCCTGCTCTGACACTGTTGCTCGTTCAAACTGAATGGATACACTTATGTTCTATTATGCTGGAAGTCGCTCTGGATAAGCGCGTGTGCTAAATGCATGTAATGCAGTCCCGGTGCCATGGGCGGGCATTGGGGGGCCTGGCCCACCCTGGGAGTCACTAGTGCCCACCCTGGACGAGCCTGTCTGCATCACCAACCTCACTTCCCACCAACCATCAGTCCTTGCTTGTTTGCACAATATTTTTTATCAATAGGCTACTGTTATCAAAAGTTACCGTTTTGTATATACATAACTCCTGAATAAAAATAAAAATGTATTTGGTCTGATTTTTTAAAAAATAATTTAAATGGATTTGATTGGTTTGTCGATAGCGGAAATGATCTGGTTGTGTGCTAAGTCTTACAGTAACGTTAGCTGTTAAGGTCATTTGTAAACAACTGTGCTGAGCCATCTAGTGTGAATATGGATATCTGGCGTTTCTTTAATCAAAGACCACCAAGGTTGGCGGGAGAGAGCAGCAAGGTACCGTTAGGCTAAAGAAGAGGTTGATCCAACTGCCGAGGAAGAGGTTGATCCAACTGAAGAGGTTGATCCAACTGCCGAGTCTAGCCATTCCCACAATGCTAGTAGGACTAATGTTACTTGCCAAGGCCATAACCTCAAGCAAGGGTCGACACAGGCGGCAGCACCAGGGGATCTCGGCATTGAGAAACCCAACCAAGTAATCTTGAAAAACTTTTCCTGCACGTCTTTTCTCAGGCAAAATAAGATCGTTCAACAGCTCCTGGTATGGTAACAGAGACTGGCTAGAATACTCTATTCATGCAGATGCTGCATTCTGCTACCCATGCAGAATGTTTCGAGCACCCTCCTCTGCCACAGACACCACGTTTATGATTTTTGATTTTGCGACTGGAAGCATGCAGTGGAAACTGGGAAAGGACTTAATAAACATTCAGTGTCAAAAGAACACCAGATTTTTGAAGCTATGTGGATTGACAAGGACAGACAGATTGAGACCGGTACAGAAATCACAACTTTAATCAATGCAGAACAGTTGCAAAGCAATAGATACTACTTGTCATCAATAATCTATGTTGTCAAGTTCCTTGCAGTGAACCAGCTGCCTTTTAGAGGTGACCATGATGCTTTTGATTGTATGGCTGAAGATGGATACAGATTGTTTTTGTCCTTATTTGAGTATACTTTGCGGAAAGATGCTGTGTTGGCCAAGATAGCGCTGACTATCCCACACATTGCTAGATATACTAGTCATGACATTCAAAACAGTTTGATAGAGATAATGAGTACTTTGGTCATGGAGCACATAGTGAAAGAGGTTGGCAAGTCGTTTTATACGATAAAAGTCGATGAAACTCAAGACCCTTCAGGAAGAGAGAATATTTCGATAGTTGTGCATTTTGTGAATGAACTGTATGAGCCAACTGAACATCTTCTGACAATTGCCACCACTGACCGGGGGACACAGCTACACTGACTGACATAATCATTGAAGAATTAACAAAAGCAGGACTGAGTCCTGGGAAAATCATTAGTCAGGTGTATGACGGCGCCTCCCAGAGGTTAACACGGAGGGGTGCAAAAACGTCTCCAACAAAAACTGCCATTGTCCATTGTTTCAACCACCAACTGCATTTGGTGGTCACCCGTGCTTTGGCAGCAGAGCAGGCCTTGGTGGACATATTCACTATGTGTAACATGCTCTACAAATTCTGCAGAAAGCCTACCACTGCCATTCTCTACAAGGGAGAGACACTGAAGCGCCTCCTAGACCAACGCTGGACTGGTCATTTTGGCACGGTCTCAGTTATTCTGAGATCATTTGATGACCTAGCCACACTGCTCCAAGAAATCAACAGCACTCCAGCCTATGGAGCAGATGTGTGAGTTGAAGCAGCATGTTTACTACGGGCCATGTCTGAACCCAGCTTTAGGTTCATTGCTGAGATGGTGCACAAAATCTTATCATATCTCGACCCCCCTAATATGATGCTACAGGCAGAAGACATGGATCTGTTAACAGGTGTGCAGCTTGTAAATTCAGCATGTAGGTGTACTGAAAATCTCCGGTCCGAGACAGAACTTGAAGTGTGACACTCTTGAAGCGTTGCAAGGATGCAACAGAGCCTGTGCCAAATAAGAGACGACACACAATAAACACATCCTTTGCTATGTATATAGTTGAGGAAAGTATTATACACGAAGATCTCAGTGACGAAACAGAGCTACGCAGGATGTATTTCAGTTGTATTGATGCAGTTTGTGGGGAAATGAAGGAGCGCTTTGGGGAGTACAATTGCATGCTGATGGATGCGCTCAGATCTCTGGACCCAGAGGATTCTACTTTCTTGGATGTGTCCAAAGTGAAACCTTTACTGGACCTTACTAATACACCCATTGTGGAGTCTGAATCCTTCGGACTCAAAGGAACCGGTGACTACGAAGATTCACTGACTATGCTGACAAGTTCCTCAGTTCACCAGTTCCTTCGGATTCCAAAGATTCACTGACTATGCTGACAAGTTCCTCAGTTCACCAGATCCTTCGGACTCCAAAGATTCACTGACAATGAAGACCTGGTGATACGTGTTGCCAGAATCGCTAGTTCTCAGTATAGCAGGCTTGGGCTACACCCGCCATTGACTGTGACCATGCAAAAGGAATCAGAGCGCTTCCGTGACATTATTATAGGAATTAAAAATATTATTAAATATTATTTTGCTCATCCACCTAGAATATTATTTTACATTTATACTTTTAGCAGTAGCATATTTTAGGTGCGCACAATGTATCGCAGTTCTTGTTTATCACAACTGCAATTTTACGTAGGCTACGATTTATTTAATGTTGACATCACATTTCCTTTTAACGTGAACAAAGTCCTTATTAATAAATACTGGCAAATCAACATTGCTACAAAACAAAACAGAAACGTGATGCATAAGCCTTTGCATCACATTTGTAGCGTACTATGTCTACATTAACAACAAATAAAAATATGACATCACTGACTAGGCCTACAAGTATATTAAAATGTTTGGGCTCGGTTAGTTCAAAACTTGTAAAACGAAGTTTTTCGCTTCGGATATAAGCGTGGCTCTTTTTTCCTCAGTGTTTTTTTTAGTTTTAGCAAATGGCATGTACTTAGGCTATTATATGCATTAAAATGTGGGGCTCTATTACCTTCCTAAGTATACTTTGCGGCTGCATGATTGTTTGAGTAGTATGGTGCAGTTTCACGTAATGAATATTACGATTTTATTATTAATTTCATTGACATTTGGTTTCACACGTGCTGTTTTGCCACAGAGAAGGCTAATAATGGACATGCTGTTTGGAACAATGTAGAGTAACTTGCAATAAAATGCAATAAAACTATTTACAGATTCGTGTATGCCGCCCGCCCGGATATGAAAAGGAAGGAATTCGTGAGTCAAAGATTCGAATCATTTTATTGAACTGAACGAAAGGAACCGAATCACTAAAAAGAATCGTTTTGAACACCACTAGCCGCCAGTCAATTTTACAGCTTTGTTTTCGCCAAACTGCTTCAAGCTGACGTCGCGTTGCTCTGGTCTGTTTAGCTGTTTAGCGCGTAAACTAAAACCGGTGCGATTAGAACACGAGATTGGAAAAATTATAGCTAATTTTAGTTTTGAGGTAACACCGATTTAACGTTAAAAAATATAGCAAATGCTAACTGAAAAAAAATGAGAAGCTTAATAACGCTAATGAAAACATAACGAACCATGTGCTACATAGCATGAAAAGTAAGTTACGTGTGAAAGGGTTTTAAAGTGCGACAACAGGCAACAACAACTGGAGTTCGCAAGCTACGTCAAATGCTTCCAAGCCCCAAAGGTGTAATGCAATATATTACATGGAAAAATGGTATTATGAATAATACGTTAAGTGTTGTAGTTCTACAAATAAATGTAACAGACTATTGTGGGAGTCAGGATTTACGATATCATGAATATCAAGGGACATTCTAAAACACTTAACGTGGCTTAATGTTCCAAAACTGCGATCAATGATCACCAAATTTCTCTCGGACATCTCTTGTCAGAAACAGTTCCTCCTGTCAAAAAAATCAAAACCGAAATCCCAGGAGTATGGTCGTTATCTCCGTACGTTTTCCTCTCCATTGACGCCCATTACAAGGAAAAAGCTTAACGTTAATGTCCCAAAACAGCGATCAATGATCACCAAATTTGTCTGACATCTCACATGTCATAAACACTATCTCCTATCAAAAAGCGTCCATACTCATAGGATATCGGTTTTAATTTTTTGACAGGTGGAAGTGTTTATGACAAGAGATGTCCGAGAGAAATTTGGTGATCATTGATCGCTGTTTTGGAACATTAAGCCATGTTAAGCCATTTCACGTTAAGCGTTTTAGAATGTCCCTTGTTCCATAACAAGCGCGCTTCAGTTTTAAAAAAGTAATTCATAGATGTAGGCCTATTCACACTAGCAAACACCCTTTGATATTAAACTACATTATGAAACATTTTCATTACAGTGAATAACGTAAGAAACTTTGGAAACATAATATCTTGTTTAGCCTATTTAATTCAACCATACTGGCGAGGTGCCAGACAAATACGGTGAAGTTAAAATGTTCTAATCTAGCGTTTCTGCTTTTTTTTTCTGCTTGACGATTAACATAATTTAACAAAAGATCAGCTGTTAATGGTAGTTAAGGGTATTTAATTTCAGTGATGAAGGGAATCTAGCTTGCTAGTCAGCTAGGTTTTCATTCACAGATACAACACACATTATTTCATAGTGACAGTCATAAGATTCCTTCAAACAGACCTTTAAATGATGCGTAAACTTATCTTTGTAAACGGACATGATGTAGTCCTACGTGTTTATTTGCATATAGAGCGGGGAAGTGAGATTCGATCACAAGTGGTCACTCCAGACGCATGTGGGGAGCATTTTGTCAAGTGCCAAGGGTTGCCAAGTGTGAACAGCCGTATTTAGAGCTGTCCACTTGTGATGGGATCACCCAAGACGCATGTTAATACCAGGTGTGAATACAGGGCCTCTGATTCCAGGCCGCTGCCCGGCCGATTCCTCTAACATCTCTACACCAAGTTACTGAGCTCGATTGCTCCACTTCACTTCTGCAAAGCATCCTGTTTACGTGAGCCGTAACTTATATTTAACCAGTCTTCCTGTGAATGCTCAATTTCTCGGTGGGATTTGAGAGGAAAATCGTTTTAGTAGGACTGATAAGATCAAAAGCTCTTGGGTTTCGTCTACGGGACAAAAGACCGCGCTTTCGCTTGTCTTAGAAGTTCTGACGTCTTTGAGTATCGTAGCGACAGCCACCTGTTAATTCTATTCCATTCTTTTCGTGGACGAAAGCCTGGGCAGACAAAACAGTAATGAACTTGCGGAAGGGGAGGTCCGATAAACTTGTAAACTTGGCGTTTCCTGTCCCAGTTCATATTAGCCCTTTAGCAAAGGAATAACTCAGTAAGACAGCGCTTGTTTTGTAAATACGTTCTCAGCCTTTTGTTCGCATCACATGTTATGTCATTTGACTGCAGCGGAGACAGTGGGACAGTATGGTGATAGCCACATCTCAGCCTTACTTGTTGAAGAGGTGGTTACTGACTTTAATCTTGGTGTTGGCTTTGAAGTCATCAGGGAGCAACATGACGGGAACAGGCACCTGGCTTAGGTCATTGATCTAAAGAGAGAGCACAATGTGTCACAGTCGCACCCCAGTTCACACAAACAACACACACACACACACACACACACACAACGAACCCAAGTGTGTGCTGGGAATCGGAATAGAATGTGACCGTTTATTCGCTACTAGTGATGTAGTTTCGCATGATCAGTTTTCCAAACGTCAGTCATGGCCTGTACCCGACCCTGTATTATTTTTTCAGGACTGTTGTCAATATCGCCACAGTGAAGGGGGTTTGCTGATGCAGCAGGACAGCGCTGGCAAAGTGACACCTCTGACTGGATCTCTAGTCATATTAGTTCCACAACAAAAACAGCAACGAACCTGACATTAATTTAAATACGACTTCATGTGACCATGTGACAGTTCCAAACGACATACAATGAGCACAAGCATGGACACTTCTGTGGTAAACCGGTAGCTGACTACCTGCAGCTAGTGATCTAGGCAGCTACAAAATTTCGTTTGTGACAAGCACACTAAATAATAGGTCGTAAAGTAGGCTATCTGGCTTGCTAACTAGCATAACTAATGACAGATTTGATTCCAAAAGTGACCTGCAAACTAGACAGCTATAAACTAATCAGACGCTCTTGCTAGCTCTAACCAGCTAATAACCAGTCTACCAAGCAATCAAGCGTTTCTTTTAACGGTTATGTTATGTTTAATGTTAGCCCACTTTACGCCGGCTACCTAGCTACCTAGACTTTTTTTAAGGAAAGAAAATATCACTCACTTAACTCAAAAGCTCACGACAGAAACTATCCTTCACTTGTGATAGCAATTAAGTTGGTTAGCCAGCCAGTCAATGCCGGTAAATGAAACGACAACAGCAAACAAGCTGACTAGCTAGCTAAACCTACGTACCGAGTGGTTAACTCCCCACATAAGGACGCTCAGAACAGGATCACTGGCCCGGAACACCTCCACCTTCTGCTGCACGAAATGTTTTTTCTTGGTCTTGGTTTTAGGAGCCAAAATAACCATCGGACTGGAAGCGGAGCCCGAGCTACCAAGAGACGCCATCGCAACGTTTGCGGCTGAGGGGTGGATGGAGAAACTTAAGTATGACAGCTAGTTAGCTTGCTAGCTAACTTTTCCTCCAAAACTTTCTGTTGACAGCCCCCTATTAGGCAGCTACATGAATCCGTTGCTCTGCCAATCAAAAGTCTACGCGAGCTGCCGGCATAACTTCTGGACCACGGCTTGCTGCTTCCCCTGGATTCCTGGTCGCATTCCTCTCGGGACGAGTTTTTTTTTTTTTTTGCGCCAGCTCAGTATTTGCGTCCCACGCTCAGCACTCCCCCTTCCCATTGCAAAGCGCAGAGAACAAAATCACTCTTTGCTGCGAAACCAGTTCTCCATCATGTGTCTGCAATGGACGAATGAATAAACCTGAGACACATTTTCACAGTCCAAATACTACATATCTAAAGTGCATTTTTCCATGTATGTTGCGTTCTGTAGCAAACTTTACGATAGCAGCCATAACTGCCTCGCTAAATTGTAATTGAAATGGCCCCATAAAACACAAAATAAATATCTGCGACGCCAACGCAGTCAGCATGAACGCCTATAAAGTCTAGCTAATGTGATCAACCAGATTTCTAAAAAAGTAACCCGAATGCTTAAAAAAGAAACGTTCATTTGCTACACTTCACAACTTCTACTTACATTTTCCTTGCAAATGCTCATGGCATAATTTGATATCAGCACAACAAAAAAGACAGTGTTCATTTGTTTGGTGTGGCTGGTCACATGCAAATCAACTGACTAACTGGCTTTTAAAAAATGTGAGATAATTCCACTGCAGTGTGCAAAGCAACAAACTTGTGATGTCGAAGGAAAGTTGCTCTGTGACTTTGGAGAGTGCTCCGAGGGCTGAATTTGAGAATATCTTCTCTTTCAAAGTGACTGCTCACCAGTTAAGAAACTTAGACAGCACAGGCCATGATTGGCATACCTTGCAGAGGAAGTAACTTGCCAGATCACAGAGCTGAGTGAAATGAATATTTGCACTCTGGTAAAATTTAAAATACAATTTGACTGAGGTGTTGCTCCGCAGGGAAAATGTACTTTTTCTTGCTCATTAAACACTTTTTGGAGCATCACAGTGTGTGGACACTCATTCCTCTCTTCTGCTGTTTCCTCACAGCCAATACCTGTGAAGATCTGCTGGATGTGTATATGTCCTATTGCTTTATTGACAGATTTACTTTGACAGGACACATATTTACTGCTTTGATCACATTGTGCCACTCTTCAGTGCAGCTCATGCAGACAGCACACTATTAGCACCAGCCTTTGTGGATCCCAGACAGTCAGCCTGCATTTTGCTGTTTGGCCTCCTGTGCTTTAACAACTTGTGGAATCTCTCATTCAGTGCCCTACCTCTGCTCTCAGCTCTAGGTCATATGAAAGGGATTTGTGGATTATGAGAAGTCCTTCAGGCAGTCCAGGGTCAGGGTTGCCATGGCAAGGCTTCCATTTAGAGAAGAGGATGACTGCTGTTGCATTTTCTCATCCATTTCACCTCTGAAAGCAAAGTCCTCTAAAGAAACCTGTGACCTGGTTGTCTTTACCTTCCCTATATGACTCTGCTCTTCTTGTTTCTATGGTCTAACCTCCCTCATAGAGGAAAAATCCTCATGGCCAAGTTTAGCTTAATGAAAGTACAAGAGCAGACAAAGCAACACCTGAGTTGAAAATTAATTTAATGAAAGGTTGGATGAAAAGCAGACAATCTTAAAATTGAATGTCAACGTTTACAAAATGCATATTGACAATAAATGACGGATATAAATAAAACAACTTTAAAGTAGAAACAATGACAGTTACAGCAGGTTGAGCTAAAATGGGGAATGTGTGCGGAAGTGTGTTCTTCCCAAGAAGTTGCCAAAAGGTTCCCAAATCCATAAAATAACAATAATAATAAACAAATATGAGCTTTTGCTTTAAATAAAGAAAAAAACATTATAAAAATACAGAGCATTTCATTAAATAATAAATCAGACTTAATTTATATATGTATACAAAAGTGTATAAAAATATGAGTAACCATACTTTCAGAAGGGTAGCAGTCTCCAGCATTTGTGTGACCTCTCACTGGCACCTCCAAAGCATGACAGTTTGAATCTGGTTTAGCATAAAATAAAAACACCAAGGCAGGGATAGCAGACACATCACCTGGGACGTGTGTAATGGTCTACACATATTTAGATCACAGAATTAAGTGCATAAATCAAAACATGTATTTAAGTGCATTGCAACAGCATATCCCTCTGCGATTGATTTGAGTCAGACATCAGTTATGTCCGTTTTCTTATACGTAATGTTGTCAGTGTACCACAGGGAGGAGTGAGGGGGGGCTGGCTATAACCGGGGTGCATCCAGCTGAGCCACACTGTCTAAGTGCTCTTTGTGATAGGTTTAGAGCCTCTCGATCCTTTCATGTCTCCGCCAAGGTCTTAATAGGGAAGTGATAGTTTGTCTTCAGAGTGGTTTGTGTGTATGTAACAAAACATCTGACGCGTTATCCAAAAAAAATGCTTATTTTTAGCCCCTAGTTCCTTCAGAGAAAAGATCACATTCAGGTAACCTGTCACTCAGATATGATCTCGTAATCTGTTGGGGCATATGCTCCCAAAAGGATTTCTTTAGATCAATATTTTTACTCTTCATTAATTTTTGCACGGTTGTCGTCATTCAAAAAAAAAGTTGTGCCACTAGAGGGCAGCATGACCTCGAAGCTTGTATTGACAGTAGTGTTCATCACTGTCTCCAAATTCCTTGATGTGGTGCTGATATTGTTAAAGATTCTGAGGACTATCAATGACGTATGTGGGGAGAATTCAGTTATACATTATTTTCTCAACTCTGTGAGCATTGCATTGTGTGAATATGTCTTCAAAAATTTGTGTTAAGGACAGTAATGATTTTAAATATCAATATAGACAACTGGATCCAATAATCCCTTGAGCAAACTGCATCTGCTGTAAAATAGGATTTAAACATACATTACTGTCAAATGTCAGATGAAACTGTAAACATCTGCTTCGTCTATTGTCTCTTGTACACAGTTTGACACAGATCTGACACGGTATTTTTAGACAAGACTTCAAAATGGATGCAGAGTGCAAATGACTTAAATAACTAGTGATGGTCAAGCCACCTTTTCTGGTGAAGGTGATTTAAAAGGCTTGGGTCAAGTACAGAACTGAGGGACAAATTCCAGGGGATCTTCCAGATTGTTTTGGGGAAACTCTAGTGCACAACAGAAATGTGGTTGATTTAAGTCTAAAGGGGCTGTGATCAACACAATCAAGGCAGTTACCAAGCCAGTTGTTTTTCTTTTTTTTTTTTACCAATAATATATATAAAAAGTTTGTACACAGTGTGGGTGTCTCATCAGTCCGATGACCATGGCAAGTTGCTAGATCCCCTGCACAATGTTTAGGTAAAAGACCAATAGCTAGCTAGTGTGCTGGCTGCCTTAACCATGAAAGGCAGTTTGTGCTTTTATAAAATTCAAAATTAAGATAAACAGTAAAATGATTTTTTAAAAAGTGCTTTGATCACTTGCGTGCCCTGCGCCGTCATTAGGAATGCTGGGAACCTTACTAGAGGATTTTGTGGCCGTTTTGGGTGCACCCCCCCCCAGCATGTTGCAGTGGGCCTCCATGGCTCTTGCTGTGGCAGAGTGGGGTGGAGGGGTCACACCTGTGGGTTGGATCGTGTCCGGTAAACGTACGGCCCCTCCGCTCTGCCCCTCCGGCCCACCTCTCAGTCGCAGTGCATGGTGCCATCCTCGGCGGTGCGTGACGGCAGCGGCGTCCCGTCCTCACTGACGCACCAGCAGTGGCCGCGTTGCATGCGTCTGGACGATCGGCACTGTGGCACAGAGAGAGAGGCAGATATCACGCACCACTCCTGCTCCGAGAGCAAGGGGTGACTCATGCATACAGACACACACACGTACACGCAAATACACATAGTGATATATTGCAATACACATACACTGACTGTGACACAGTCACACACAGACACACAATCATGCATATGTGCACACACATTCACGGACACAGTCACTTACTGTCATATGCTATGATACATACAGTCACACACACACATAAACTCGCACACACTGGCTGATTAGGTAGCTACCTGCTTCTTCATGTAGAAGCCACGGGTGTCACAGTTGGGGATGTAGATGTCATGGCTGGACTGGAAGACAGTAAGCTCAAGACCCTGCAGGATGGTATTCTGCAGTTTACGACAGGGGGCCTGCAGACAGAGCAGAGACAGTGGGTCAATGAGACAGGGGGAGGCAGAGTGATGATGAGAGACTGAGAGACAGTAGAACAGAGACACAGTGAGACAGGTAGAGCGGAGAGATACAGAGACACAGTCAGACAGACCAGAGAGACAGTGTCACAATATCTCCATCATTGATTGTAAATGTGTTGGGGAGAAAACTACAGCCCAGAGGGTCATTAGGTCCAAATGGAGTGTGGGCTAATGCACTTCCAGACCTAATGCTTGCTTTCCATTGGTTGGTTGTGCCTTGGATAAAAAGATACAGCGCTCTGATTCTGATACAGCAATGAATATACAGCCAGCAATGCATGTAGTGCTGTAAATAATACTATTCTTTTGCACTTGTGGTTAGATGCTAACTGCATTTCATTGGCTTTGTACCTGTACTCTGCACAATGACAGTAAAGTTGAATCTAATCTAATCTAAAGTGCCATTATTCTCTCTGAAACATTAAAAGGTAATTAGAAAAGTCATAGGAGACGTGGGCGGGTTTGAACTCTCAGTTCCACAGGGGATACAGATAATTCCTGCCAGAGTTACTAACATTGCATGTGCAAATGTGGAGAAATTCAGCATGGAAATGATCAGTCGCCTCTCAAAGGTGTCTCAGGATCTGGTGTATGTTGTTATACACCTCTTTTTATTTTTTTTTGCATTATTGGCATTTAGCAGACGCTCTTATCCAGAGCAGCTTACATCAGTTTTTACAATGTTACCCATGTTACAATGTTACCAGTTTATACAGACGGATATTTACTGAGGCAACTGTACCTTGCCCAAGGGTACAGCAGCAGTGGCCAAGCGGGGAATTGAACCAGCAATCTTTCAGTTATGAGTTCTGCTCCTTAACCACTATGCTACACTGCCACCCCCCTCATAAGGCATTTTTCTGCATGTGATATTAAAGGATCATCTCACAAGAACACCTTTTCCTTGAAAAGATGAACACTTACAGATGAACACTACTGGCAGCATTCCACCCAGGCAAATTCCTTGTGCATTTAATGTACTCGGCAAATAAAGGTGATTCTGATTCTGATTTGACATTCAGATGTTTGCAGTGATTTGGCAGAGCTAATATAAAGTCCCTGAGACAGTGCCACGCCGCATGGGGTGGGGATTCTTCGATTTCTTTGCCTTCAATTCTTTACAAAACATGGTAAGGACACACAAAATAAGATAGCTTGGAGCCAACTTCTTAACAAGTTAACTTCTCCCTGTCTGTATAGGTCCTGATGAGCTCCACACACACACAAAGTTAAGTAAGGATTCAGGAAGAGCAGGAACTAAAATACGAGAAGCAGTTGGGACTTCACAGTACAACAGAAATCGATCCAAGACCTCAGCCAGGAAAGAGTTTGGAAGCTGGTGGCTTACCTTTTCCAGGTCGCTGTTGTATGAGGGGTCCAAAGCTGGAAGGCAAGAGACAAATTGATAAACTTTTTTTTCTGAGGGTCACAGCAATGCCCAATCAACCCCACTGGCAGGACAGCTTTCCACCTTAAGGTGAAGACAGCAGCCTGGACAGTCTGCATTTCATAGCAGGACTGCAGGACTGTGATCTGAGCACAGTAGTTAGCAGTGGATACTCTACCCTTAAGAATCATGCTAATTACTGGACTTGGTACAGCCTGTGTCAGAGTACAGAGTCAGGCACACATAAACATGCATCTGTTTCAGTGAAGTGCCTCGCTCTTGTGTGCATATATTTTCGGCTGGATGCTCCCCTGCGATTCAGGGTGCGCTGTGTCTGCTTCGCTATGATGAGTTTTCCCTCGGGGCATAATTCCTCCGCATAGTTTCAGATGGGTGTGCGCACAGAGTCAGGGGGAAAGGAGAGCGGAGCCTGCCGGACTCAAGGCATGCCCCGCAGATGGGGAACTGCGCTGACTCTAGCAAAAGAGGAAGGGGAGGTGCCCTCATTCACACAAGGCCTGTGCCGAGAGTTTGCTCGCCCAGACTGTCGCCTTCCTCCGGGGGCGGCATGTATATTCGGAAAGGAACGCGCACCCCCGGCCCCCAGTTTCTATAGAGTATTGGTTTAATTTGTATGCCAGGCCGCCACATTGCTGAAAGCCTTTCACCTCAAACAGATGCACCCTGCGCCTGTCGGCTGCAGGGCTGACGGACTGCCTAACTGCGCTGGAGAAAGGCACTAGGTAATTACGCGTGTTCCTGCTGGCCTGCTGCTGACTGCACCCCACGGCTCGTCCATGCCCAGCAGCGCAGAGTCCTGCTTTCAATTAGTTACCCACGATCACAACCTGTAATGTGCTGGAGGCTCATTAGCATGCCGCTCGTTGGCTATTGTGGCAGACTGTCACTAATCACGCGCGGACGGCACTCATGGCACTCAGGGGCGTATACCTGTGTTGCACGCGGGGAAGTGTGGGTGGGCAGAGAGGTGCGAAAGAACTGGTGTGAGTGTGCTCCGTTTCCCTCCCTCCACTCCCCTTTGCTTGCGAGGCGCACCTTACCTGTGGGGAGGGGCCTCTCGGTGGAGCCGGCGGGGGCCCCGCGGGCGCACACGCCGCGGCCCTGCAGGAGCGCTTGCAGCGGGCTACCCTCGCGGGGCGGTGGCACGCAGCGGAGCCCTCGGGCGCAGCTTAGGGTGTACACCCCGCATGGTTCGCCTGCTGCCAGCACCGCTGTGCTGTCCTCGTCTGCCCGCTCCCGGGGGGCCCGGCCGGCACCGGGGGCGTCTGCACAGGAGGGGCAGACCTTCTGGGGGACGTGGCCAGAGCTGGGTCGGACCGCCAAGGCCCAGGAGCCGGAGAGCGAGTGAAGGAGCAGTAGCAGCAGTGGTGGGGCGGAGAGGAGATGCATTTTGGTCAGGGGGTTAGGGAGAGGGGTCCTCAGGTCCTTGGGTCGTCCACGGGCGAACAGGCAGAGGCTGTGGCACTTCTTCTCCTCTTCCTTTCCCTGTCTTGGGGTTGGCAGCACGCTGTTACGACGTGAGGTGGCGGCACCAGTGGAGTGGTGATAACACAGACAGCTGAGGGAGAGACGTGGAGTGCGGCGGCTTTTAAAGATCTGAAAGGTGGAGAGAGAGCAGGAGAGAGAGGAGTGCTATGACACCTTCAGGGGCAGGGACTCGTGGGGGGGAGAGAGGGAGAGGGAGGGAGAGGGAGGGAGGAAAAAGAGAGAGAGAGAGAGAGAGAGAGAGAGAGAGAAAGAGAGAAAGATAGAGGTTATTTTCCTTTTCTTTCTCAGAACTGAGAAGCATCCCTGCTGTTGTCATTCTTTCATTAGCCTGCAGGCTTTTTTTTGCAATTTTACATGGAATGCGATTCCTTGGCCAGTGTTTTACGCAGAATTCTGACTCATTTAACTCAGTCTTCAGAGCAGTCTCTTACACAGTTTAAATTTATTTCACACGTGTTGATAATGTTCCACAAGGCAGCCATGAAGGAAGAACAGCAATTGTTCTGTCTTGATGTGGTAATATAAGTCACTATTCCTTCTGGTCAACTCTTAGACAAATCAAATAAGATCAGGTCATTTAGGTATGCAAACTGTAGGAAACATTATGAAGAAAGTCCACAGTACTACAAACACTAATTATCTTCAGGTACATTAAAATGAAGATGGGATTGAAATCAGACATTAGAGAAAGCTCAACATCAGAAGAAATGTGTTGAGCATTCAGGAGTTTTAACATCGATATGTTGCATGTAGAACCCGAGGAACGAACACCCAGATCTGTTTAAGTTGAGCAGTACTGCCTGTACTAACACATTCTGACCACGAGGGGGTAGAGCTGGCAGTGTGACGCCACGAGGGGATTTCTCAAATCGAACTGCAGTGGTTGAACAAACTCAGAAATTATGCATGAGAGAAGTACAGCTTTTTGTTGATTTTGTGGTGTATGAGTTTTATTTTCTGAAATGTGCTTGTGAAAACACAAGTAGTACAAATTACTTTGGAGTCTTGGTGGTGAGGATGCTGGGAGGGGGGTATGGTGATGTCAGATTGTTTATATTGGAAGAGGCAACAGCAGGGTAATCAAGACTTATTTTTTCTGGAACATACAGTTGATTCTTCATGCCAGCAAGTAATGGTGTAATCCATCGACTCAGCCACTCCAATATTTTACAGAGATGTCATAGATTTAAAGGTTTGTACTTGGTTTACTTTTAAAATGACCTTGTTTAGCAAGAGTGGGCTAGCTGTTACAGCAACTGCCGGCATCAAAGATACTGTTGATTTTTATTTTCATCTAACTGGTACAGTAAGGCAACTGTGTCACCATTCAGCAAGAAAGAGTGTGTCTTAATGGTATCACTGCATAACTAGGAGGCAAAAGATTGATTGAGAATTAGGAGGTTTACATTGAAATTGAAAGTGTAGTGGTTTTGATTATCATGTATACAAACGGAATCAACAAAGATGGAATGATGGCAAGAAAAAGAAAGAGATGTGTTGAAGTTTTTAAATGCTGTACTTCAAAGCAAGCACACCGCTTTCTGGTGCGAAACAGAAAGACCTGGTGGTCAAGAAGTGTTTGTTGTGCGTTGCCATGACCCAGTGCGAGGATGAGAACAAGAAAAGAACCTAAATGACAGAGCAATGGGAGAAAACACATGAGCGCCTGGTCTCCCGAAAGAAACCGTGCTAGGAGACAGTGACACGATGACAGACAGTGATGTCACAGGACACGCGCTCTGCACCAGATCAGTTCAGCTCAGCTCAAGTTGCTGCACTGGCAAGGCAAAATCACTACCCGACTAGTGTTATGTGAGGAGAGGGACATTCCCCGAGTTGGACACCCTTCCACAAGCTCCGGGGCAACCCTGGCCGGGAAGAATCCTTCGCGGCTCTTGGTCCCCGACCAACCGAGTCCACGTCGGCGGTGATTGATTGCGGCGCGGAGAGCAGGAATCGCCCCGCAGTCTCGCATTCCCATCGCGCACAGCACAAGCCCAATTCTGTTTCCACATTTTCAGTTGGAGGAGTGAGGGATACGGGGTAGGGGGGAATGTTCCGAGTGGCGTGCCAGGCCAACTGGGACTCCTGTTTCCACACCCTCTGTATTACTCATTTTCTCTTTGTATCCTGCTCCATCTTCTAAACACGTCTCTCGACCTCATCCCATGTCTCTGAAACAAGCGAAAAACAACAAAAAACTTTCAGATGCCTCACGCCAATAAATACCTCCTCGAACGTCCGCTTCGTTCATCGGCATCGCGAAACGTGAAAAGGTCAGGCGATCCCTGCATGGGGTGTGCTTTCACAGTGTGCTAGAACGGTTCGCTCCGTTGCTGACGCCAGAAACTGAACTCGCTATCCATTTCGCTCTCCGAGGAACATTAGCCATAGTCTTGAAGCTGGATTCTTATGTGGACTTATGCCTGTTATGCTGTTGTACGCGCCCATATACAAACACACGTGCATGCACACACACACATAGGCATGCAGATACACAAACATGCACACACACACACAAGCCACAGGGTCTCAAACTTAATTTTCACTTCTTCACCAAGGATGTGATCCCATGCATTTGTTGTCATGTATCTCAGTAAACAAAGACATGGGCAGTAAACATTGAAATCAGAGTATAATCTCAATAATAATCCAGGTGCTAAGAACAAAGGCCACAAAACAATACCGGGTAGGTTATAGGTTAATGTGTGTATCCAGGGGCATTGTGGCATGTTCAGGCCTTTTGTTTGTTGTCCTGTTTGCATAATGGAAGATTTGCTACATAGTTGCACAATGCTATATAAGGTGACACTTTTGTTAAACAAATATTTTTTGGGGAAATATGAGTTTGTGCAAATCTTGCCAGTTTTCCTTTATGATAATCAGGAAGGGGCAGACCCAGTTTGCAGAGCATCCAAAGTAGTGCTCTCCAAAGCATAGCTCAGAGATTTTAGTAAATGCCTCTGATAGTATGGCACACAACTTTGTGTGCAAGTCCAAAAAGACATAGTGTCTCTGCGCCACATATTATTGCATAAAGCAGCAAATAGGACAGACAATAGCTACCTGCAGCAATGCCCTCTTGATGAGCTTGTTAGCCAACAAATCATGCACCACTCAGAGGGTTTCAATCTTTCCTGTATGCGACCGCTAGTAGTAAAACTACGTTACAGTCACTTCCAGACTCAAAATCAATTGAAACATTGCATCTGAGGCAACGTCTTCACAGAAAAAATAACAAGTGCTATCACCTGCCACAGTTTTTAAATTTGTATTAACAGACACACTTTGTTACCTTATCAATTACAATGCAGAGTGAAATAAACTCAATTTTTTTATTTAAGACGGCGATGATTGAATGTAAGCGGTCGTTTATTGGCGTTATCGGCTGGGTCAAAGGTTCCCATGTAGCCGTTTCATTGATTCCATCTCTGATTGGCTCCTTCTTACTTGGTTGGTAGCCAGCTCTGTGATGTCATTAGAAAGCGCCGTCTGGCCTTTGAGGGTTTGTGTCAATGGGCAGCAATAATCTGCGATTTTGATCGGAAAACAGAAACGAATGTGACCGGGAAAACACTTTAATGAAAGCCGGGAGGTAGCTACTTGATAAGGTATGGGAGATTACATATTCAGTTTGTGTTGTATTACCGGAAAAAGGTTTTGGACTCCGGACAGGGTTTGCCGCTTGAACTAGCTTAGCTTGTGTTAGCAAGAAGTCGGGATAACTACAGTTGTGTGAACTACATACAGTAATCATTGCAGGTATTGTAGACGGTGGTGTTGTTGTGACGAGCTAGCTCACATATTATTACATATAACTAGCTCTTGTATTAAAAAAATTTGTAGCTAAGTTAAACTAAATAGTCAGCTGGCTACGTATGTGATTTAATTAGGTTGCAATCACAAGGTTTTTCTGACAGCACTCGATTGAATAACATGTAGAGTTTAGCTGTTGCTGAGAAAGCTGTCTAGCTAGTTGGCTAACGTTAATCAATTTGTTGAATTACCCAGTTATTCTTGTTCTCTTCGGTGAACCTCTTGCTAACGTAAACACTATAGTCCTGTTCAATTAGATGGTTGTCCAGGAAGCTAGTGGACAGAAATGGGCGACGCCTGGCGTATTCTGTTCATTTCAGCTTTAATATATGGGGGAGGAGGCGGCTTGTTCTGTGTTCTTTTTACTACTAATTTCAGATATTAAGAAATAAAAAACAAAGCTACCACAGCAACACCAGTTAATACCATTGTTGCTCTTGAAGTGCAGCCACTGGACGTCCCAGATCAAATGACAAAACTCGCGCTTTCGACACTAAGGTAGTGAACTCTTCTACAATAGGCCTTCCATGCTTAAAAGTATTCAGTTATCTTGAGATTGATATGCCTGCCAAGGCAAAAGTGATTGCCTTCCAGAGACCTTACAGTCTCTGGACTGTAAGGTCTCTGGAAGGGGACCCCCAGGCTTAAAACAAGTCGTCATCGTCTGTGCTCCCTCTGACTTCAGCAGGGCCAAGATGGATGACATCAACCTACACTACAGGTTTTTGAACTGGCGACGGAGGATACGAGAGATCAGGGAGGTGCGGGCAGTGCGCTACCAGGAGCGCTACAAGAGAATGCTGAAGGATGGAGACACCCTCAGGTGAGGATGGGTATGGGGGGAGCGGAAAGGGGACCAGAGTACCAGGACACACTGATGTTTCCTTAACATGAGTGCACTGCATCCCTGCCATGCCTTGGTGCTGTCCTGTAGAATGGTATTAGTAGTATTTTTGCTCCCACCTAGATATTATAGCAGTGGAACATTTAATTTGCTGTGGATTGAAAAGGGCATTCGTCAAGTTAGTTTTTGTATTGTATCAACTGGAATTCATTTGGCAGGTGTACCTTTCAATTCTGCTTTCATCTTAGCACTGAAATGTTTCTGGATTTACTGAAATGCATGTACAATGTTTCTTTGGACCTTTTTGGGTCACCTTTTTGGACTTCTTATAATGTACCATAAATCACATAGTTTAATTTTTTTGAAAAGCTTTCAATTTTGGAAGAGCACTTTATAAATAACTATATTCCTGTTAGGGCTGAGTATTGGTTGTGCGCAGACATGCATTTGTTTTTGTTCTGATCATCATTCTTTTGTTTTTTGTTCTTTTGCTGCCACTTGGAACTTTGTGACATCTCAATTGGTACATGTTTGACCAACAAATTACATTCAAATTATGTCATAAGTGTGTGATACCACAGTGACCGCAGTCTGTTGTGTCATCATCGTCATTGTTATAATCACATTCTAATCATACTTTTATGTTCTTATTAGTCAATTAGTGTGATTGCGATGCGAAGCGGTCACCTTTCGGCCTGCGAATGGTCACCTTTCGGCTTATGGTAACAGTACCTCATATGCTGGCTCAGGTCATGCCACCCAACACTCACTGAAACCCATACTGACCCGCACTCCTCTTTTAATTGTTTATTCATCCGTCCATCCTCCCATGCACTTCAATTCATTTTTCAAAGTCTTACCACTCGGTCACCATTTGACCAATAGCCACGGGACCTGATATGCTGATATCAGGCCAAAGGTGGGTGTGTCCCTAGCAACCATATTGTTTACCCTAGCAACCGCCTAGCAACCACTTAGCAACACCTTAGCAACCAACTAGCAACCACCTAGCAACACCCAGCGACCATGTTGTTTACCCTGGCAACCACCCAGCAACGCCCTAGTAACCACCTCATATACCTTAGTAACTATCTAGCAAAGCCCCAGCAACCAACTTATGTACCTTAGCAACCACCTAGCAACAGCCTACCAACTACCTAGTAATGCCCTGGCAACCACCTAGCAACACCCTAGCCACCACTTAGCCACATCCTAGCAATCGTCTCATATACGTTAGCACGTTTTTGCTGCCGGGTCGCAATCACACTCTGCATTTTCTTCAGGAAATGCACTTTTCTAGTTCATTACTATTCTCTTAACTTTTTATTTACACATAGGGCGTATGGTGCCTCACACTGACACTGTAATAATGTCAGAGTTGCAGTTCTCTAGAATGACTACAGCGGCCATTGTAGTGGACAATATGTTTTCATTTTTTGTTTTCACCAGTATTGTCAGGTTTGGTTTGATTTCTGTCTTCTTTAACCTGGTAGTTCACCCAGAAATTGCCTGCTTAAACAAATTGTGGCAGATGGACTTTTGGTTTGGTAGCTGTTTTGGGCAAAAAGCAGCAACAGCAGTTTTATTTGACATTAGCCATGTATCTTTATTTTAATTTAGGCATTGAATCACAAATGGCTGTTCTGGATCAAACTCAAAAGTGAAGGACATTTGGAGATTGTATTTGCTTATTGCACCAGCTCTCCCAGACACTTGGGGTTTTTCATGGCATATCACATGCTGTTTGTGCTTTGTACAGCTGGCTTACAGGGTGTTCAGATCGTTCTTGGGCGATATACTTTATGTGTGCCTCACCTTGTTTTGAATTTTGAGATGCGTCATTGCTGTGTCTCCTTTACTATAAATAATATTGCCTCCCTCAGATAACGTCATAAGGTGCAATTTGATACAATATGATTCAGCATAACCTTAACGCCATTCAATGTTTTTGTCAATTGGAAAAATAATGGATTTCCGAAGTATTTGTTTGAGTGCTCTTTCATTCAAAATGCTTAAATAATATGAATAAAATACATAATAAAAATATGAGTATGGATTGATCATCATGCAACGTCAATACAGCTATTTACCTGCTTTCGTGTAGATGTAGGAATGTGTAGATATAGATGTTGATACAAATCGATGTACCCTTACACCCCAGGGTTAGCATGGGACCTATAGATGAGAAAGTACTGGCGGGCCAAGGCGGCGGGTGTGCGCGAGGCGCTAGCTGTAGTCTAACGTAAGTGTAGGAGGACTGGCACGGACTAGCGCGCCCATCCTAAACCGCCCAAAACGCAAACAGCCCAGGTTCCCCTCAAACAACCGATCGAAGCTGGTTTTAATCTCGGGGATTATCAGGAAGGGGTTTGGTGTTTTCCTGCCTCGGGATGAGACGCTCCCCAAACAGAGATTCCTCCGTACTGGAGAATGGGAGAGGGCTCTTCGACGTGTGGGGCGCTGAGAAGCACGGAGGCGGGAAGCGGGAAGACCAGGAGACCGCTTTTGTTTTTGTAGGGTCGCCAAGATTAGCCGGAACGCTTCGCTTTTGTGTTCATCTGTTCGTACAAGTCTCGAGCCGCATTCCGCGAAAAACTAAATCCCCAGGTAATGCGCGCTCCTGATATTACTGTCATTGCTGATGAATCTTTTACTGATGTGTGATTAAAGATGCACAATTCAAAACAAGGTGAGGCCCACATAAGGTATATCACCCTAGAACAGCGTTTCTCAAACCTCTCCTGGAGTACCACTTGTCCTGCTTGTTTTAGATCTCTCCCTGCTCCAACACAGCTGATTCAAATGATCAACTCGTTATGAACTCCTGAAGCTGCTTAACAACAGACTGATCATTTGAATCAGCTGTGTTGGAGCAGGGAGAGATCTAAAACATGCAGGACAAGTGGTACTCCAGAAGAGGTTTGAGAAACGCTGCCCTAGAACGATCTGAGATGGTCAGCACACAGCAAGCATGCATGAATACGAGTTGTGTTTTTGATGCCTTATTCCAGTGGCTGTCACAGACAGTAAATGTCTATAAATCCTGTGCAGGTTACATATGGTCCCCTTGCTTCACACTGATTGCCACAGCAGAAAGTGGATTCCCTACTTCTGAAATGACACGGAGGTTTCAAAAACGGCAGTGGGCATTTTAAAAATGGAATCTGAAGTCTTCACAAACACGAAATTTACCGCAAGGTAGCTCGTGTAATGCGACTTAAACAAGGAGCGCTGCTCATTTATTTTAAGTCAATAAAATAAGAGCTGGTGGGCGTGCATATTGATTGAGATTTAGCTACGGTACGTGGGAAGTGCGAATGAAATAACCGCAATTCGCTCGGCCTTTGTTATTTGGCGTAACCTCCTTGGCGCTGATTTGATTGCCTCTTTGTCGTTGCACGAAAACACATTCAGAAATGCTCTTGGTGATCGTTTTCTGAACAGCTGATGGCTTGACCGTGGCGAGAGGAGGCGGCAGGGCAATCAGGACGGCGTCTCCGCGTCCGAAAAAAACCTCGCAAAGTGGCCGGTTATAAATCCGATAACTACTTCTAAGTTCGTTAACTGTAGTCGCCCGTTTGATTTTACACGTATCGGGGATAGTGGATTTGTTGAACAATTGTTGTGCTATCTCATTTAAATGCATTCTGATATTAGTAACTCAACGAGGCTAAACAAATGCAAACCCATGAAAATGGGAAAACAAGGGAAGTGGCATAAGAATGATATGAAAAGGTACAGTGGAATTTAATGTTTTGAAAAATAAGAACACAAGCCCTAATATCAGCTGTTTCTGTACTTAAAAGTTCTCCTTCAGCATGAATCCAAAAGTGGTTTAAGCCTTGGGGGGGAAAAGGACAGGATCTTTCCAGATTCATATCACCATTAGGTGGTTAGTCTGTCCCTCTCCACTTTGCTCTCTGGTGCCTGAGGTGATTTGGTCCTGATTCGGAATTGAATAAAGCTGCTCCTGGCCTGTACCCCTACACTGACTGGTCAAACGATTTCATGGGGAAAGAGGTGGCCTTTTCAGTGTTGCCACCAAAATCAGTAACCTTTGGGAACCTTTCTTTTTGCAGTTACCAGGGGAACTCCGACGAAGTGGGCTGCTACGTGGCGCCCCGGCCCCTGTCAAAGGGGAACTGCTACTTTGAGGTAAGTGTCTGAGGTGACGTGGAGAAAATGTTGGTAACAAAGGGGATGCATCTGGCCGGACTGTGACATGCCGGCCAAGGGCAGGCTGCACGGCCAGCGTTCTACGAGCACCCGGTGCTCTGGGGGAGGTTAGAAGTTCGTTCCTCCTATGCTGTGGAAAGCATAGGTGAGTCACAGACTCTTGATTAATTGCAGGCTTGTTGTTCAGGGCTACATATCTGCTAAATTTAGCTGACACATAGCTAGAAATAGTCTGACACATGGGTCAAGATGTTTTCCCTTAAAAGTGTGCTGTATTCCAGCTAGACTTTCCAGTTATTAATTCAGAACCTTGACGCTCAACCTACAGCTCCATCATAAAGTGGAACTGGAATTCCTGGTGATTTAGGTGGGGAAAGCCTGTTTGCATTGAGTCATAAATTAGTGGATGGGTGACAACATTTTTCTATATTTTCTGATCTAATTTATGAGTCTGTGGAAAAGCACCCAGGGTGCATAGCGAAGGTGAGGTTGGTACAAGAGAATGCAAAGAGTGGCTGGCAGGTCTGGCGGTATGTGTAGAGTGGCTGGTAGGCCTAGCAGTATGTGTAGAGTGGCTGGTAGGCCTAGTGGTTAAACAAGCGCTTTCCCCTGGGTTACTCGGTGTCTACTCTGAAATCCCTCTGCCACAAGAAACCTGGGCAGGAGTGTAGCATAGGGCAGGGTACTTAACTCAGAATTGCCTCAGTAAATATCCAGTTGTATAAATGTACATGTAAAAATTGTAATTTATGTAAGATTCTCTGGATGAGAGCGTATGCTAAATTACACTAATGTATTGTTGTGAAACCTCTCCTGGTTTCAGATAAGGTACTGCTGAAGAAGCTGCTCTTGATTTATAAATAAAGGCTTTTATAAGGGATTTGAGAACAGTGTAACCATTTGGATTACTTACTCGCTCACTTAACTGACTCTTTACAATAGTGTTGTAAGGAGTGAGCTGTAAGATCAACTTTAAATGACAATGAGGGCATTTAGAATCTAAAATTATGCTTGAACATGCTTGCCTCAAAAAGAATGAAACTCCCAACACTACTTTCTGCAATATCATTCTGTGTTGAGTAATGTTTCGACTGGCAGAGCAGGTCAGTATTGGCCAACATATTTAAACAAGAAAACATCTGAGCATGCAAGCATACAAATTGCAGTTTTGAATCACATACTCATTGATCAAGTAGATCACATAGTTGGTTTTGTTTGATTTATGTAATCCTGCAGAAGAAACCTAAGCATAAACTGTAGGTGCTTTGCCTATATGAGGCTGACAAAAGTAAATGGTTTTAACAGAATCATTGCACTGTATGCAAGCAGGACACCTACACCGATGAGGGCTGTGAAACTTGCCAGCATGCACAGAAGAGCCTTGAGAGCTTTTTCCTTTCTGAAAAATAACCAGCTTTTTACAATCAACATGCCCTGAGTGTGTAGGTGGCAGGAAATGTCACAGAAAATCATGAAGGGCTTTGATTGAAGAGGCCAGGGTGTGATTCACAGGGAGGTGACACATTGCTCTGACGATGCTCAGCAGATCAGAACGCTCATCGCAGTAAAGGATGACGACTTCCTTGCTGCGGGCGTTCGCCCATTCTGATTCAGGTTCTCCCTCTTCTCCCTTGCACCCGTGGTTTATCAAGATGGTGCTCAAATGCATTTGATTTGTGCAGGAACATTTGTTTTGGTTTAAAACTGTAGGCTTTCTGATTTCACAGTTGGTGCCATTTCCTAACATCTGCACTTCAATTGCACATTGCATGATAAAATTCAAAGGGTGTGTATGGAAAGCTCCCCTTCCGGTAAGTTGGAAACAGATTTTGCCGAGCAAAGAGGTGTTTGCAGCTCATACATCCTCATTGGCTGAGGATGCATTCTGCCTGTGAATGGGGAAATAGCCAATTTAGTATGGCTATTATGTAATTTATGTATGTTTATGTAAAAATGCTTTAAACCTGTGAAATATGTGAAATAAATGCTACAGAAAGTTGGGGTGGCACCATGCTTTGTGGCCTGGGAACAGGGAGGGAAGCCAGGAACAAGGAGGGAAGCTGAGAACAGGGAGTGAAGCCAGGAAGAAGGAAAGAAGCTGGATGGGAGGGAAGCTGGGAACAGGGAGGGAAGTTGGGAACAAGGGAGCAAAGCCGGGAACAGGGAGTGAAATTTGACAAATCACAAATCCATGAATGGCGAGGGTCTCCTGTATATCACACCCTGAGCACAGAATCCCCACCCCGGAATGAAGCCTCACATGGTATAACATAATTGGTTTTGAGAGTGGAGAAATCTGGGTGAGAGCGGGCTTGGTGATAACTATACCCCTGCAGGGTATTTTATCAGTTGTTTCACTAAATTCCCTGCTGTGGATGCTATGCTAGTTGTGCACATCACATTGAATAAATGCGAACAGAGTTTGGCTGGGAAATTACCTGGAACGAGCTGAACCCAAACAGACCGCGACCGACGTGGCGGGGCTCGTTATGAACATGTTCAGCACGGGCGACAAAAACGGAGTGAACTACATGGGTCGACATTTTAGGCTTCCTTGAGTGCGTTGTTTCAGAGGCATTAAATAGGCACACCAGTTGCCTCCAACCAGCTCTGCTCCTGTTGAAGCTCAACGTGCCTTTAAGCATGCAAACTTGAGCGTTTTTATTACCCTGGGAATAACTGCGCTGACGCAGATGGATCTGGGTGAACACACCTTTACCGATGCGTCAGGGGCGCCTGGGGATGGGGGGTATTTGAGGGCACGCCGTGCTAATCCAGTCAGTGTCGGTGTAGGCAGTTAGAGAGGGGGAAAATATGTCATAAACATTAAACAGGCTAGGGTTTTGTTTTGTTCGTTGCTTCTACGAACCGCGGTGTGCCTCTCGCTGAGTGAGATGTCACCTGTACTGACAGGCCGGATTAAGCCTGCTGTTCCCACAGAAGGGAGATTAAATGCAGCGGTGCTGTTTGACACCCCCATTGACACAGTCTGCGCTGGTGGTGAGGCGTGGAGTCCCCCCGCCATCCCGATCACATGCCTGGGGGAATTTTTTACAGCCCTGACAGAGACGGCGACAAAGTTTCCTGCAAGTGCAGCGTGAGCGGAAACCATATCCAGAGAAAATGTGGGGATGAACCTTAAATGCACTAAGGAGATAATTCCAAACACATTCTTTTTTTATTCTAAAGTGTGCATATCCAACAGTACAAATGCAATGTGATTTCATACCGAATTTGTGTACAGTAGTATGTGGTAGTGGTAAGAGGCAGGGCTTGTAACCAAAAGGTTGCTGGTTCCTTTCCCCTCTGCTGCACTGCTGTTGTACTCTTGGGAAAAGTACTTAACCCACAACACCCTCAGTAAATATCAAGCTGTATGAATGGATAAAATTGTAACCTCTGTGAGTCATTCTGGATAAGAACATCTGATAAATGACAAGAAAGTAATGTAATATAATTATATAATAATAAAGGTAGAAGTTTTACTGAGGAATAGGCATTTGAAAATTGGTATCTTTTAGTCCAGATTTCAAGTGGTTGATTGTAGCCATGACTCTAAAATGACATTGGGATTGAGTTCGAAAGCTGCTATAAGCCCCTCACCTCTTCATAAGTAGAGGGAATCGTAATCTCCAGCCCTGAATTGAAAGGGAGCCAACACGGTGCCCTAGGTGCATGGGTGATGTGCTGTGAGCTGTGTGTGGGTAAACACGCTTGCAGCTGTGTTTTAGACCAGTCATCTCCTCAGATGAAATGCCCCACACCAAGCACCTTTATGTGGCTCACCCTGTTAGGAAAGGTTTTGAGGCACACCTGTGAGTGTCTCCAGGGGGGTCACCTGCTTTGGATGTCATCTTCATGACCATGGGTGTCACCGCACCCAGCAGGGGAAGACCCCTTTAATTTCTGGGAAACCCTTTGGAATCATGGGTGTTCACTTTGGCCAGCAGGGGAAGACTCCTTTCATCTCTGGTAAGCAGTTTGGGAACCTGGGTGTTCACGTCACCCAGCTGGTGAAGACTCACTTTAATCTCCTGGGAGCCCTGCTCCTGTGCGTGTGTGTAAACGGGACAGGAGCTGTGATGCAGAAACCCCCCCTCCCCTTTGCCCCACAGCATGGCGTGGCTGGCCGACCGAGCCCGGCTTTGCTGTGGTCAGGTCGGTCAGCGCCAGGTGGCCGAAAGGCCCAGCGTCAGCAGCGGGGCAGGTGCCAGGGGAGCCTCTGCCCTTGTTAGCGGGCTCCTACGCCAGCGCTCCGCCCACCTCATGCTGAGTCACCCTCACATTTTCGGCAGGAGTGCTTTCAAGTCAGTGCGCCTTCCCAGCCCATCACTGAAAGTGCGCTGTAAAAATAAGACCCGACTGTGAATAGCCTCCCTGTCATGACTTGATATCGATACCCTGAGGTGCTCTAATAACATACACATGGATACCCACAGGCCTGTTGGCCTCTATTGTCTGTACTGTCAGTTACGGGAGGTGTCGGTTGTAGCTGTAGGTGCTGTTCCCACAGTTCTTAAAGCATGCGTGTGGATTGGCTTTTTCTGCGCGGCGTTAACGCAGTCATGAAAGTGCCACCCTTGTTTTATGTGATGTGGTTTTTGAGAAGGCAACGTACATCCTGTTTAATTCCCCCCCTAAGCTCAACAGTCTGGGGGCGTTTGTCCAACAACGGTCATTCGCCTGTCTGAATATGTGTCATAGGCGTCTTCGTTTCCCCAGTACGCCTTCATAAGGGATCACTGTTACCAGCATCAACATACGTTAGCGGTTATACAACTGAGCATATTTCAAAGTATATATTTGAAATATGGTTACTGTGGCCAGTTGCTCGTCTTTAAGGGTATTTTGAGTGGAACTGTCTGTTGGGAGAGAGTGAGCTGGGGATTGTGGACTGTAGAAACTAGTGGAATGTATCCATGAGAGAGAGAAGGAGAAGAGGAGGCATATGTTGGGGAAAGCCAGTGAATTTCAGGTTGTTTCCACCCGAGGAAGAGGCTAGAGGAACCTTGTTTCATGCTGTGTCTGGTGAAGGCTGAAGTGAGAGCGGGGGGTGAGGGTCTGTTTTAACAGTTCTTCTGAATTCCTGTTGGGTGAAGGTGAAAAGAGTCAGCAACTCTCTCAGACCCCAATGTGTCTAGTAGAAATTGCATGTCCATGTAGCTGTGAGAAACAACATTACTTTGAGCAAGTCTCTCTGCTGCTTTGACCTACGTTTTTAAAATTTTTTGGATGGGTCCCAATTTTGAGCACTCTTATGTGAATGAGACTGTGACGGAGTGCCGTCACGACAGTTGAGTATGTGCTCTGACTGCCATACCAATGAGCCTGGCTCTTTGGCGTCACGGTCAAAGTCACATGTTTGGTACCCCGTAGACCCGGGTTCAAGGCCGGGTGGGGTGACTGCTCTCGCCTTCGCTACAAATGGTGTTAGCAGTGGGATGGCTGGCTGCGAGGCCATCAGAGGCGTGCCCAGTGTGTGAGCCGTATGAGGGACCCCCAGGTTAGGTCGACCCCGGTGTGAGGGACCCCAGAGATGGGTGAAGCACGAGTGAGTGGGGGCACCCTGGGATGGGAGAAGTACGGCAGTGGAATGCGCGAGGGACGCCATGGCGCGTGAAGTGCATGGGCGCGCTTCCCGAAGGGGAGGGCAGTGTGACGGAGTGCTGTCACTACAGTTGAGTATGTGCTCTGACTGCCATACCAACGAGCCTGGCTCTTTGGCGTCGCGGTCAAAGTCACATGTTTGGTACCCCGTAGACCCGGGTTCAAGGCCGGGTGGGGTGACTGCTCTCGCCTTCGCTACAGAGACATGGACCCGTTTTCTGGGTGGTGTGCTCGGACACGCGAGCGGAGGCTCCTGCCCTGCCCTGTCACGCTGATGCGCGCACCTCCCTCAGGTGTGCCTTTCCACTGCTCCACCCAGTACCCACACCCTGTCATCACACGGATTAGGTGATAAAAGAGGAGCATGACACAAGATAACAAAAAAAAGAGGTGCGCACTCTCACTCTCCCCGTCTCGCACAGACGGTGGTGCAGGCCTTGGTGAGGTAATGGACAGCAGCTTAATGGGTCCTCATTCAGGCGCTTTCAATCTGTCAGTGATCCGATCGCCCCTCATACACCACCCCCGCAGTGATGTAACTTAATTACTGTTAGCTGGGAAGCGGAGCCTCTTTGAGGCAGCTGGCCTCCCATGGAGGAAGAGGAATGAGGGCAGTTTCCTCATGAACGCGAGGTTAAAACTTGCGCTTCAGCCAGAAATGTGGGGCGTGAGCAATGTCTTCCACAAGAGCGCCAGGCCATCCCTCTCGATCAAAACCACAAAGCGGCCAGAATATTTTCGTCACTGTTCATAGGTTCAAAAACAAGTTATGCATGGAAGTGATTCCCCTGTCATGACTCAAGCAGTAAACGTCCAATGAAATTGAGAACATGAAGGACAGAGATAACCTTAAGCGATCTGCAGCAGTGCTCTGCTCAGTGTTTGACCACGCAGTTTTCCCACACCAGTGTTACTAGCAGTGATCTTTCTGAGTTGACCACAGCTTGACCTTTTTGAAATTAATTTAGAATTATTTTCATTTATTATTGCTTGAAATTACCAGTCATTTGAACACTCAAGCCATACGTATTTGCACTGTTTTATCAGTTGTTATTCATCTGCTTAACACTTGACATGGCTTTAGAGCTCAAGCGTAATACCATGGTGAGGTTCTTTTATGCATTGCTTTCATGATATACAGATCCAAAGCATTTTGGTTAGCTTTCCTGTCTTGGCAGCAAATTCAAAAAATGACAAGGAAACTTCCTGGTATGTGCTTGCCATTAAGCAGGAGTCGTCTTTCTGGTTTAGTATCTCAATGAGCATTTAAGTGTTTCATTCAGCTTCCCTCCCATCCAGCTTCAGTTCCTGTTATGCTGTTTTTGTTGAGTGGATGTAGCAGTGCCCTGTGCTATTCTGTGTTGGTTGAGTGGGAGTGAAGTTGGAGGGGTCTGTGATGTGTTTCAGGTGACCATAATGGACACAGGGGTGAGGGGGACGATCGCCGTGGGCCTGGTGCCACAGCACTACAAACTGGACCACCAGCCTGGGTGGCTCCCACACTCCATCGCCTACCACGCTGACGATGGCAAGTAAGTGTCTGGTGTGTGTGTGTGTGTGTGTTTGTGTTTAGCAGGGCAGGGATGGGGGTGGGGCAGGGGTTGCAAGGCTGTTTGGATCTCCAAAGTTTGAACCGATTCTGGGGTTTTTCATTGAAGAACCTCAAAATGGACAAGCATGTGTTGTTTGTGTAGATAGATTATCCATTTGACCGAGGGCTGCGTAGCTGTTGGTCTGTGACTGCTGGTTGGAGCTTCTTCCCTCTTCCCCAACCCACAGACTCTACAATGGCAACACTGTGGGCCAACAGTTTGGGCCCAAATGCAGCCGCGGGGACAGGATTGGTTGCGGGATTTACTTGGACTCTTTTGACGCCGGTCTGACGACTGTCTTCTTCACCAAGAATGGCAAAGAGGTGAGCCTTGGCCCCTACCTCCCCATCCATCCACGTGTCATGTCTAAGCGAGGGTTATGTGGAGATTCTGCTCAATTACACAGAGAGAGTCCATATAGGCATAGAATCAAGTAAGCAAGGAGTGGAACCTGTAATCTGTGGCTAACAGGTCAGGCACTGAGGGTGTAAAAATAGACTTCCCTCTAGTTTTGTGCATTTCATTATCTCAATCTTGTGTGCCTTTTTTAAGTGACCAATGAAAAATTCTGCTTCTCTAATATTACTGTTAACCGATAAGTATATGTCACTAATCATTCACTTTCTCAGAGACTGATCTCAGCAAACTGGCTGTCAGGTTGACTGACAGAAAATGCATGCTGCGCAACTCGTGTTATTTGTTGGAGGACTCACTAAAAAGTAGCTTTAATAGGCTGTCCGCTCGACTGCCTGTTGCACTTCGGGCAACACAGATTAGCAGACGTCTGCAATCTAAAATCCTTTTAGAGAGTTTAATGTTGTTGGCAGAAGTTGAAACGAAAGAATAGATGAGGGAGAAAGCATAACTTCCAACTAAAAACCTATGCAACACGCGTGCTCCTGAGGGCAATTTAAAAGCGAAGGAGACTGCGAATCAGTGTAGCCAGATTTCGCAGGGGGGTTGGGGGGGCGGGGTTGAGAGCTTGCTGGGGCTGATTTCTTCCCCCACTGGCAGATGGATGCTTTGTTGCTGCATCTCTGACTATCAGCCAATGGTGCACAACCTAACTTTTTATAAGTCTCTAACAGCACTCACTTTCCTATTCTCTAACAGTACTTACACCATGTGACATAGCGAATAGCATGCATAGTAATCTAACCTCCAGCTAACTCACAAGACATGAACAAAAAACAGAGTAACAAATAATAAATAAGTTGGATTTAGCTATTTCACATAAAGTTTATGAAAACAAAGCTTACAGTAAAACATTAGTGGGATTTCAAAAGGTATATTACAGATCTACAAAATCTTTGTAAGGTTTTTAAAATATATTTTTAACATTTTTTTTATTGTGTTTGTAATGTGTCCTCCTTTTTCCTTTTTTGGTGCCATATGCACTCCCAATTCAATGCTGGATTTTGAACAAAGGTGAGTTCCATTCATTTGTCAGTGTTTAAGACCACTTACAGTAATTTCATAAAGTGGTCCAGTCATCGGTGAAGTGATTTCCTGTGTCACAGAGGTCCCTCCCTCAGCTGCGCATTTTACTGCAAGTGTCTAGACTGCTCCCTCCATATTGCATACAGGGATGGGTCTGAGAGACTGCCAGCATTGCTCCCGGTCTGCGGACAGCAGAGAATGTGAAAGTCTGGGGGAGAGGGGCAGTGGTGGTGATTACTGTCTTCCATAAAGTTGAGCCCATAGCAAGTGATACCTTATTCTACACTAAACCTGCTTTACAGCAAAGTGTTTTTACAGATGGATGAGATGGCTTGTGCCATAGACCGCCATACTGTCAGTATAGCTCATGGCAAAGAACTGGTAGCCAGCAGCAGGATTTCATTGATCATCAGTTGAAATATGACAATGGCGACACGGAGGTCAAATAGGAGAATGTTGAAATGGGATATTCCTAATGGTGTTCTGAAGGTAGTCAATTCATGGATGCTTCAGTTAGGGTACCATTTACTGAGATGTAGCAGTCAGCTTCCTGAAGTCCACACAGAACTTGGGTCTAGCCACCCCTTAAGGACAAGGCTGGTGGACCTTTGTGGTGTACCTTGAAAACGGTCAGTGGTGTTGAGTTTAAATATAGTGTTTTCTTTGTTGCCTACAGTTTTGTCAGTTAAAAATGCAGCAGGTTGGTTAAAAAGACAAGTTAAAAATAATATAGGCAGTTAGCTTGTGCACATGCATGCTGTCCATATTCAGTTAATTTTTTTCAGTAATGGGGAATTGCTTTTACTGTATCTTCAAGAACATGGAAAATGACTTGATTTTAAATACGATGGCCAACTGAAATGCCAGTCCTACACCTGAAATGCATGAACATATAACAAACTGTAGAGTGATTATTTAGCAAACCATTTTAGTGAAACTGGTGTGTTTTTTCTGTTGTGACTGACAAAATTAAATGCCATTGGTGATTGATGGGAGTTTTTCCTGAGCGGAGAGAGCGCTGTACCATGATTATTTGTAAGTTAAAGGGAGGTTTTACGGTTGTCATCGAGGAGTGCAGTGCAGTGGTGACCCTGGGAGACACAGGATTGAAACCAATGTGTGGTACAGGTGGGCTCTGTGGTGTTCCCGGCCTCGCCAGACGGGCTCTACCCCGCCATTGGGATGCACTCACTGGGGGAGGAGGTGCGGCTGGACCTGCAGGCGGAGTGGGGGGCAGACGAGGACGACAGCGTGATGATGGTGGACAGCCACGAGGACGAGTGGGGGCGGCTACATGACGTGAGAGCCACTGGCACGGTAAGGCTCTAACAGGGAGGTGTTGTGCCCTCTCTCCTTCTTGTCCCCTCACCTCACTTGATGCTAGGGGTTGCACAGCCTAGTCGACTAGTCTGCTAGTCGACTTTACTGCTCTACAATGACGCTTTAAGCTTGACGTTGACTAGTCGTTGATCACGTGATTATGACACTAAAGCTGCTTACACATGACTAGCTTCAAAATCTCCCAACGCTCACTTTGCCATTGTTTTTCTATTAAGAGAGCGTCATGCCTCTGTTCCGACCTCAGCGTAGCGTAGTTTTCAAACCAGGCGTTGTAATGCTCCGCTCAAAGTTCAAATTGGTTGAACTTCGACTCCGTTTGCCGCTGACCTTTCCGAGTGTAACCAATGATTTTACAGTGTGACGTACTGGAACATGGGCGGTGCGACACCGGCGCGAAATATAAACATAGAATTTAAAGATCCAATCAAAGTCAAAATGGAGGACAAACTGGAGAAGCTTATACTGTGTGTGTCAGGCTTTTCAGAGTTGTATGACACCACCACCATTTAGGCAGCAGTGTGGTGTAGCGGTATAGAAGAGAGCTTGTAACTGAAGGGTTGCGGGTTTGATTCCCCACAGGGGCGCTGCTGCTGTACCCTTTGCCAAGGTACTTAACCCACTTGGATGAGAGAGTCTAATAAATGACCATAATGTAATGTAGACATGTTTGCAAGAAGTAATACCTTCACCTTGTTTCATACAAGTTGTATGTAATTTAAGTTGACAACACAGCGATTGTCTGTTCTTTAAACTGAAAATGGAAATTGTAACCTGAATGGAAGAGCAGTGATATGCTTTGACAACAAAAATCATATGGTGTGATAGCATAAGAAGCATTGAGATGTGATCAAACTACAATGAGCTTTCATCTAGGTCAGACAAGCACAAAGCAAGCTGCTTGAGACCGTGAGCATCTTGCTTGATTATAGGGAAAAATTACTTGGTTATTGCAGCAGTTCCCAATTTAATGCTGAATTCAATGGAGCACCAATGAAGGGAGGCCAAGACAGGTGAAACGTGGTCAATGATTTTTGTTTTATTCAAAAATCTTTGCAGCTTTATTCTGGGGCTATTGCAGAGTGAACAAAGTACACGCCTGCCAGCCAGACAGTAAGGCATGGCAATAATCCAACTATGCTGAGATAAAGGGAAGGATGAGTCTCATTGCATCCTTGATAAATTGAATGACTATTAATTTTGTATTGTTTCTGTGCTGGAAAAAGCCACTCTGAAGATGTTTTTTATTAGAAGCAAGAGATAGATTATCAAGAGATAGTAAGAGCAAGAGATTAAAGGTTATCAAAGTTAGAGAAAAGCCTTCCGCATTTAGTACTAATCTCAACACCCATTCACAGAACCACCTAGGACAAAGTAAGCATAATTTTTTTTTTTTTTTTTTTATCAGCGTGTCGTACCAGATGATTGGTAGTCACCCAAGTTCAAATGTCATTAAGCCTTACTGTTAGCCTCTGGTAGTGCTGGCTCTGCAGATAGCATGAGACTGCATGGCTTAGTGAATCCAAAGCAGTAGAAACCGATGTCATGTCGAATATAACCTCTCTAAACAGTACAGAGAGAAATGCGGAGGCCCAAAAGCAGGACCTTGAGGAGCTCCGTATTTCTATACAGTGATATCACCACTTCCTTCTCCTTTCTTCTGCTTAAACAGGAATCTGCCTGATACATGCAATCTGAGCAAGAGGGTCCCTTCCCTCCCCATCCCATTTTTAATCAGTTGAGAAGAATTTATGATCAATGGCGTCTCATGCTTCATTTAAGTCTAAACAGACTCTCTCAGAGAACAGTAAAGCATTTAAAATTTTCACAGTTGCAGTTTCTGTGGTGTGACCTGGGTCATAGTAAAAGCTTGATTGGAATTTTTCAAACATACCATGAGAGCCCAAGTAGGTGAGTAACTGTTGTGTCACTGCATTCTCGAGGACTTTTAAAAGAAGGGGATGATTATAAATGGGTATAATTCATAGAGCTGTTTGTGTCTAGATTTTGCCATATAAGTAAGGGCTTCATTAGAGGTATTTTGAAAGAGTGAGGCACATCTGCCTTGGAAAGAGAGGCCTCCCTCTTCCTAGCAGTCCATGGTGCAAGCACTGTGGGAATAGAATCCAACAAAATTGTAATTTCTCGTGGAAGATTTCAAGTTAATTTTCTTCCTTCAGACTGACGTAGCAGCTAAAGGATGTGTTGAGATGGTGCTAGCAAGCGTTGAGTGTCGTCTGGTGTTTTCTTTGCGATCATGGCTGATTGTGTGGGTTTAATTTCTTATTAAAGAACAGAATGAAGACGCTGGTTGGGAGTGCAAAGGGTTTCGACAGTGGTGCGTCAGACATGTTTGTATGTGAGTCATGCAGCTGTGTGAAAGGGACCGTTTGTTAGCCTTGATAATTTCAGAAATGTAACATGACCTAGAACAGAGGGCTTTTCATATTTTTACAAGATTTTCCATCGCACCTCAGCATTTATTCCGTATGTAGCAGTTAATGGGTTTTCTCATTTTTCACATGCCACAGACATTTATGTCAGCCTTTTTTTGCTTTATGTTATCTGACCATGTCAGATGTGTCTGGTAGAATTCAGTGTCACAAAGGGTGACTGGACTTGAGGTGTAGAGATTGTAAGCTTGTGAGTTTATTAGGCAGAGTCTTGAAAACAAGGTCCTTAGTTGAATTATTTAAGTGAAGTCGATGTGGGAGAGTTCTGTTGGCATGCTTTTTATCAAAGGTTACATTTGGCCTTTGTTTAGGCAGACAGATCACAGCACCTTAATGGCTTGTCAGCACATAGCTGAGGAGCATTGAGATTTCATTAAGGCCACAGCCTCAGCGCCGGCTGACCTCAGGACAGGGACTTGAAACAAAGGTTACCTAATAGAGTGGCTGAGCTTATGGAGGTGTGACTCCAACTGTAAGGGTATTAAAGTATGCTTTACGGTGTTACATACTGCTCCGTTTTGACTCTTTTAAATAATTTAAATCAGCATGGTTTATAGGCAGGAGATGAAGTGTCTGTAGGCATGAGACAAAATATCAAAATTTGGCAAAATCAGAAAATGATGAAATGTTTCAGGGCCCTGAGGACATGCCACAAAATCAAATTACGCAATGACTTGGAATAAAACCGTCTAGAATGTAAAGCACACCTTTCTCCCCAGTTCACATCAGTGGGATTTTTACTTGCTGTATGCATTATGTCCACTACTCCTCTGGAATGCTGTTTGCTTTTTAGTAGCAATTTGAACTGATCAGCACCACCATTAGACACCACTGTCAGCTGATAGACAGCAGAATGGCTAGCAGCATCCCCCTCTGGGTGTGTCAGCTGTATGGTTTTCGGAAATGTTTTTTGTAAAGCTTTTTGTTTGGATTCATAACATGAAGGGGGTAGCTCTGCTGCCCTGCAGAAAGTTTTTTTTCATTCTTTTCTTCCTGAGGGCCAAGTGTGGGCTGACTGGCTGATTTAAGAGATTTAGGAGGCTGAAGATGCGGGAGGAGATTGGTGCCTGTTTGGACACGTGCAGTGGCCATTGTGCAGCGGTGGCAGAGACCGATTGGTCTCTTGGTTCCTCTCTGCTGAGAGTCGGGCTTAAAAGTGATTTGAGCGATGCTGAGTGGGAACACGGTTTGTTAGGAAAGCTTTTCCCAACCCACCAGGATTAAGCAGCGTCAGCCGCAGGATGGGAGGAAGTGCCCTAAGTGGTGGGGTGTGTTTCGGGGGCTCTTGCAGGCGCTTAGGATTTCATCCTGTTTAAATGAACTAAGAGTTACCCCTGCTGTTAGTGGTGAACTTAACACCAATCAACCCATCCCCCCGTAGTATTCATCACTGGCTCAAAGCAAGATGGCGTCCTAACAGTATGTTTTTAGTTTTTTGTCCTCACCAGTGCAGAGGGTGGTGAGATTCACTGTGTTCTGGCTATTTTTCAGTGTGACAGAAATACATTTGAGGAACAGATGTCATGGGCCATGTGACATGTGTAACCAATCAGACGAAACTGTCATATATCTTTTTCTGGAAACGGCTTTGCTTGGAGAAATATCTGTTCTGAAATGGATCACAGTAGGGATCGTCTGGTCGTATGCCTAAAAAGCCACTTCAAACCTTTTGCACATTGTTTGCTATTATGAAGTAGTTGTTCACTTGAAATTCAGATACTGGGTCTGTCACCACTGATGCCAACAGTGAAAGAATGGGTTAAAGTAAGGCTTGAAGAAGAGTTGCCTGATGAGGTTTTTATTGAACTGGAATGTGTCAGGGGCGGGGGAACAGAATGAAGAAGGCACAATGTCGATAGAGCCAACTTGTGGATCCTTTTGTGTACACTGTTTAAATTGCATTAAAAGGAGACGGATGCGCCTGTCATGATAGGTCGTTATCTCATTTCAGATCTACACCAGCTGTCATCGAGGCCTGCTCGCTCCAAACACAGTCCTTATTTGGACGGTTATCCGTCATTGATGGAGAGTGAGGTGTTTGGAGAAGGTGAAAACTATCGGAATGGAATTTCTTTTTTATTCCTGCAACTTGCCGGCTCCTTTTTTGTTCTTTGCTTGTGTCCCTCGTGTTCAGCAGGCCCGAGATTGACATCAAAGTGAGACAACCACATCAGCCAAAGCTCTGTATACTTGGGTAAAAAGGTTTTGAGTCCACACAACCTGTTGGGTTTGTTTTGCTTGTTATATGCTATTCCTCTTCCCTGATCTCTTGCTACTCCTCACCTGTTTTTGCAAGGCCTTCAGCTGGTCCTTCCTTGCGCCCATCAGCTAGAGTGAACTCTGGCCATGTTACACCTCACCATTTCAATGGCTAAAGTGCCCACTGACACCAGCACTGCAGAGGGTTTGCACAGGGAACGGGGGAGTCGCCACAGTCTCAGCTTGGGAGATGTAAAACTTGGCTGGCCGAAGAGGTCACATGCAAGTTTGTGATGCCCCACAGGATTACATTACATTACATCATTGGCATTTAGCAGACGCTCTTACCCAGAGCGACTTACATAGGTTACAGTCCCCCCCACAATGTTATCCATTCATACAGCTGAACATTTTGCTGAGGCAGTTGGGGGTTAATTACCTTGCCCAAGGGTACAGCAGCAGTGCCCCAGTGGGGAATCAAAACAACAACCTTTCGGTTACAAGTCCAGCTCCTTAACCACTATGCTGCACTGCCGCCCCAACAGAACCTGAGGCTAAGGAGAGCAATGTCTCAACATCTGTGGTGCCTACCCAAGCACTGGCTCAGATGCATGTAGGCCAGACTGTGTCAGAACCTCTGGATGGTTTCTGAATGTAATCGGTTTCAACACGTACGTGAGAGCAGGGGGAGACACGGCAAAAACACTGTAACCGTGAAAGATTTACAGCGGGAGAGCCAAGCCAAGTCTTATTTTTTCACAGTGAAGCCTTGTACGAGCCTCGTCCAGAGTTTCTGTTGTGGTTGGATGCCAGCCGTTTGTCAGCGCTGGCAGTCCAGTGCCGAGCGTGAGTCAGAGAGCTCGACAGAAGCGGGCCCATCTCCATCTCCTGGCCCGGTGCGTCACGCACGCTCGCCTCGGCCAGTGTCACGACTTGTTCTGCCCCCCCCCCAAACGCTTTTCTGTAGTTTTACAAAAGGGGGGTAACAGCGTCAGTCTCTGGGATCTAAGGGGTATGAGTCAGAGATGATATGCACAATCTTTGGTTTGGTGTCTATCCTTGGTAACAATTAACAGAATGGAAACCGAGGAGCAGCTGGGTTGCCCGGGGCGAACGTCCTGCATTCCTTCGTACAACTCCCCCCTGCCTCCCACCCCTCCACCTTTCCCTGAGCGTCACTCTGCCCATGTCACTATGACACACAAAACCGCACGCCTCCCCTCTTCCTGTACGAAGGCAGTCCTCTGGGTGAGAGTTTGACAGCCCCGTACCCCAGCTGACCCACACGCGTGCAGCTCCTGTAATTAAAAGGATGAGTAACCAGAGATGGATTTTAAGATACGTGCTGTGCTTCCCCTCTCCTTCCTGTCCTCTCTCACCCGGAGGCTCGAACACCAGCAGCCTTTCAAGGCCAAATCTTGTACGGGCCCTGATTGTGTTGCTGGGGGCAGCCAGTTTCATTTACTTATTTATTTAAGTTCGTACGTATGTATGTGTGTATGGCCAGATACTCTTGTCCAGATCAGTTTACTGGCTTATATAAAGAAGAGGCAGGATTACTGTAACTGGGCATCATGGTTCTGAAATAAAGATAAATGTTTAGTTATATTTTTAAGAGCAACATATACATGTCATAGATTTTAGTGCTATACTTGGAGACTAATTGTGAGAATAGCACTTTTGCGGACACCAGCACCTAAATGAAACATTATTTAATCAGTCAGTTGAACAAGGTGTGTAAACAGACAAGGGAAGGTGCCTACGGCAGACATTGGGACAGAGAGGCAGACTTCTGTCATCTTGTCATCTGAATGTGCTGGTCTGTGTAGATTCACAAGGCTGGAGATGATATGTCTGCCCTGCTTTCTTCTTTTCGCAAAGCACAGGCCCTGGAAGCAACAGAAACCCGATGTTTCCATGCCAGCCAATAGCGGTGTTTCCAGACCATGGCCATTGGGGTTCTGTTGAACATTTCAGCCTGCTTTGTTAGGGACCTTGCATGAATATGGTGCAGGTAGGGTAGGATCAGCCCTCAGTTCATTCTCCAGGGAGGTTACTGAGAGAAAAAAGGGAAGTTTGTAGGATGTGGACAGGGATAGGAGGAAAAACCATATGACCAGGGGTTGCTTAGTGGAGTGTTCATGGTAGGAAATGTGATCATGCAACACTGGTAGGAATACAGAAACAGAAACATAGGCACACTGCTGTAATGAAATGTAATGTTACCTTACATTACATTACAGTAGTGTGGCGTAGTGGTAAGGAGCAGTGCTAATAATCAAGAGGTTGCTGGTTTGATTAACCACTGGGACACTGCTGTTGCATCCTTGAGCAAAGTACTTAACCCAGAAGTGCCTCAACAAATGTCCAGCTGTGTAAATGGATAACATGTAAAAACTATAACTTGTGTAAGTCACTCTGGATAACAGTGTCTGCTAAATGTGAATTAATTAATTAACTGTTCATGCCAGTTTTCACTTAATGGCAGGAGAAATGTGTGCAATTGAGTAACAAAGCAAGCGTACAGAACAACAGGTAAAGTTGTATAGAATAAACCCATGCTTATCAATCAGACCTCTTAATCTGTGGTGGTAGTTTATAATTTTGTGACAAGATAGGGCCTGTTGCTTCCATGAAGTCACGCTTATCTTTAGGCCACAGGCATTTTTGATTGCCTCGATTGCAGACTTGTGCTTCCACACCTGAATCATGCAACTCAGTTGATTTCAGTGTGGGATCGTGGGTTGGTCTGAGAGTCTGCTGAAGGGATTCCAACCCTGAAGCGGTGGAAATGACAGAGCAACAAGACTGAAGACACAAAGCCAGGCAGTCATGCATGAAATGTGCCGAAAAATTTGCATGCTGGCAGCTGGGGTGGTGTGGAAGACTTTTCTGCCCTGATGCTGATAGATTTTTATTTTTTTTTTTCTAGAGAACAGACCCATCACCTACTTATACCTGTTTAGTGGTTTAATTTCATAAGCAGATACAGATTTCATCACTGATTGAATTGTAAACGAGGTTCAGAATGAAACGATCATGTTTTCCATCCAAAAAAAGAAAAGATCGTCTATGGTTTACTGTTATTAAAGAGTGTGAAAATAAGTATGAAGCCCTCTTGGTTGGTACATGTCAGAGGAAAAGTGGAAAACGCCCATCTTTAATTATGTGCTGATTAATGTAAAGGAAAAAACTGGTCTTTTTGTTTTGTGTTTTACTTACTGCCATTGACAGAGTGCAAATCGACTTAGAGGTTTTCTGTGTCTTTAAAACAGTGTTGCTTAGGCGAAGTGGTCAGCCAGACCAGATCAGTGGGTTGCTGATTGACTGCAGCCATTGATGATGCAACTCTGTATACCTGGTCATACATTCATTACCAACAGAAATAACCTGTGGGTAGTATTGAGCTGACACTGATGGGTTTTAAAAAGGTGAACATTGATGGCATTTTCTAAAATGGACAGTATTTCCTTAATGAAAAGTATCCATTTCAAAAATCTTTTGGTTGTGAAAACTGTAATCTAGTGTTTACACTTCTGAAGGAAGGCGAATAGACTTTGCTAACTCTGTTTATTTACAGAACCCATAGATTATACATGTGACTTCACAAAGTGCACTATGTTGGAGATGAAAGAAGAGGGAGTGATTGTAGAAAATGTAATTCCATCTCTCTATGCATGTGGCCATCTGTAGGGCAGGTTAGTCATCTCTTCACCCCTTCCAAAAACAGTGGTTGAGAATGACGAGACCATTTTTCCTTAATTTATCATACTTTATCTTACTTTGTTTTTACGTGGCGTATAACCACTGAAATGCAAAGCCAGTTGAAACCATACATTCAGGAGCTCTGTCAGTGTCCTGTTTTTAACAGCTGGGCTTATGGTTTGTGTTTTTTGCTGAGGCTTTCATCATGGCATTTTCCAGTTTGAAACAGTTCTACTCCTAAATCCCCTGTGCTGTGATTGGGGCAGTGGGTGCAAGCGTATTGGCTACATTGCTGTGGCCAAGGTCAGAAAGTAAGGTTGTTGGAAAAGCAGTGACCTTGGAGGACTGTGAGGTTATTTTATCTGGTCCTGACAGCAGTGAGCTGATCGCTCATATTGGTCTTTGGAGGTATGTGCCAGTTGGACCCAGATGCCAGGTACCTGTGCTGTGTTCTGAAACACTGGGAGGGTAATTGTGGGTCAAAGTCCATATTTAATGGCGAGGGTAGTGGGTAGTGTTAGATGCTGAGATGCTCTTTTGTTATTCATTGAAAGTTCGACTGGATACTTTTGAGTCTGTTATGTAGGGTGGTTGTAACAGCAGCAGGATTTGAGGCGGCTCTACACAGGATTAGCGTAAGCATGATGATTTAGAGTTATTCCATGCTGAGTGGGTGAGAGTATTAACATAGAAGGAAATGAGTAGGAGCCATGAAACCACAGAGCAGGTCTCTTCTGGTAACCGGAGGTTGTGACAGGTGCTTTTGCATTTGACACATAGGGAGTGGTAGCGCTGGAACAGAGAGCAGGGGAATGCTGCAGAGCCCCATGCTTCTTAGTGTGTCTTGAAAGTAAGAGGTGATTGACACATGGGACTGTCCGATGCTCTGCTCCCTCACCTGCGCATGCATCACCCCATTCTTCACCCGCGTTATCCCTCCCTACGCTGGCGTCATGCCGTTCTGCCTCCATCCTGCGCCTGCCTGGGGCACTGGAAGCCCATCCTGCCAGGCTTAATGTCCAAGCAGTAAGCTTCTGTCTCTGTCCAAAACAAAACAGTGAGGCTCTGTCTCTGTCCGAATCAAAGCAGTGAGGCTCTGTCTCTGTCCGAATCAAAGCAGTAAGCTTCTGTCTCTGTCCAAATCAAAGCAGTGAGGCTCTGTCTCTGTCCAAATCAAAGCAGTGAGGCTCTGTCTCTGTCCATACTCTGTCCAAGGCAGTAAGGTTCTATTTCTGTCCTCTGTGAGGTTCTGGTATCTCAACATTCGAAAACAAAGGTCCAAGCTGCATTATTGGCATCTGAAAGTCCCAGCATGGTGCGCAGCTTGACAGCATTGCTTTTCTGCCCATAGACAGACAGCATGGAGACATTGAGTGAATTCATTACTTGAGTAAGCACCTTGCTGACAGATTACCACATTAAGCAAGCAACAATAACACTGCAGGTTAGAATACTGTGCCGAAGGTATCAAAATACATCCATTTTATTGAAATAGGAGTACATTACAATTTGCAATGCAACGTATTCTGAACTTAAGGGATCGATGGTAAAGGCAGAAGCAGCATCATTGTGCATGATTTTGCTGATCTTTGAATTCTTGAATTAATGTGACAATAAGTCACCTATCCCCCCCAAGCCCTCCCAAATACCAGGATTTGAATAGAGAGTGCGTACGGGGTAATCAACCCAGCTAAAGTGCTTAGAGGAGAGCAGCCACAACCTGAGTAAGCACAGCTTGTGCACCTGTATCTATCCTTAAGGAAGCTGTCAATTTGAGATGATGTTTTGGTACAACAGGACCTTTGTTATGTGTCTAATGAATCTTTGTCAGTTGCGCACCTGTTGAAAACCTGTACAAATGGAAGCTTTGTCTCGGAGTGAAAGTTAAGGTCACAGTAATCATGGGTGAGCGATATGATTCTTTGCCTTACAAGTTAGAACACTGGGATGAGAGTAAAGCACCACAGCTCAGAAGCCATTTAAAATAATGGGTACAAAAATGGCATACCCCAGACCAGGGAGCAAGAGCAGAAAAGCACAGGTTTAAAAAGCAGTCATTAATTCAGTGCTGTGAGGTTATTGTCCTCCGGCAGCAGACACGGGTAGACCTGCCGTTTCCATGGGTCTGTCTCCACTTCCTTCTGACACCCCCTCTGAGCTCCTCAGTCCCTCCAGTGCAGAGTAAGTGCCTGCTTCTCCTCAGGCTTGCTTACAGGACTGTGAATGGTCACTGCCAAAGTCTGAACAAAACCTCAAGCTGCATATCACAGAACATCATACATCACATCTCACATTTTTTGTCAACTGCTTGTTGACAAGAATAAAAGGAGGATGGGTATGAATGGTTAAGGATTAGGGCACAAAAAAGGTCAACAGTAGTGTTGTTGGCTGGGCATTTTAGCAAACATGTACTGAAGAATCTGATGGGCAATTCTGTTTGCCTGACAACTGAACAGAAGCAACACCATTTTAGTTTCACCAAACCTACTGACTCTACAATTTGAAAATAACTGCCATTTATTATACTGCAGACAAAGCCATATTTCTACAGGCATCCTAATTACAATGAGCTTCAGTAATTATACGCTTAGCTAGTGTGTCACTAAAGCATTTGTAGGAAGATCCTAAATTCAAGCCGCAGAGAGCCATGCAATTATGAGGCCTTCCCGGTATCTCACAGCAGGGATAGAGATGTCTCCTGACTAGAAATGCAGTGTCAGAATTGTCTCGTCGTTCCGCTTTTGTTTGCGTTTTTAACGTATGGCTTGGCTACGGCCTGTCCTTGCCGTTTTTAAACCCTTCCTCGGAGAACCTCTGCGGCCCCTCCCTTCCCCAGAGCACTTTTGGTGGTAACGTTTCACTCTGCTGTTTTTCCCAGCATGCCCGGGCGTCGGGCAGAGCGCCGGAGCTAGCCGGTGATTAATGAGCCTCTCCCGACAGGCATTCAGAGTCTCCCAAGGTCATAAATCCCACGTGCTGATAACAGTGGCGTGGCTCGGAACGCATCTCCCGGGCTCTGCCTCCTTCCGGTTACCCCCCCTACCCCCACCCCAACTGCCCGGTCACCCTTTTCTTTACGCAAGCTTGTTTTTTTACTGCCTGTGTGAGTTAATCCACTGCTTCATCTCACTATTTGAATTCAGGGGAGGGGGGGCAGGGAGGGGCAGCAGCAGTAGCCATAGCCATTGAACCACATGACCTTCCCAGCCAGAGAAAGGTTAATTTAAGAAATAAATATATAGTGTATACTTATATATGGGCAACAGTGTAGCAGAGTGGTAAGGAGCAGTGCTTGTTGCTGGAAGGTTGCGGGTTCAGTTCCCTGCTGTGGCACTGCTGTTGTACCCTTGCGGAAGGTACCTAACGACTGCCTCAGTAAATATCCGGCTGTATAAATGGATAACATGTAAAAACTATACCCTATGTGAGTCGCTCTGGATAAGAGTATCTGCTAAACGGCAATAATGTAATGTAACACAATGAGAAAGAGGCTTTTGCTCACAGTTTAGAAAAGCAGTTGTGGTGCACATAAGTTAGTAAGGTGGAGTTCATGTTGAAATCGGCACTAGCCCTGTGTGAGTGTGTGCGCGTGAGTGTGTGTGTGCATGTGCATGTATGCATGTGTATGAGTGTGAGTATGAGCGCGTGCTTGTGTGTCTGTCTGCACGTGGGCGTGCTGGCTCTAGTGTGAAATGATTAGGCAATGCAGCATCCCTGAAGCTGTTTAAAACAATTAGTCTATTAAAAGGTGGTGACAACCTCCGCATGCCCAAGGAGTGACGCGGGCGGGTGTTGACACAACGCTCTGTGTCTCTTTTCTTCTCCTTTCTTTTCTTTCTTGAATGGATGACGAACTGCCATTCCTGATCTTCTCCAACTGCTCTAAAACAGGAGACCTAGACAACCCAGAGGTGTAAATGCGTGCTCCTCACAGCTGGCAAAGGGGTCTGGTGTTGGGTGTGGTTAGTGTTGTCACCATCACTGTGGTAATTTTAACCACGTTAAGAACGATTCATGATCAGCTTGCACTCCACTTACCCCAACCCTGACAGACACTGATCCAGGATTAGCACTAGGGCAGAGTCTGTGCTCTCCTGGCTGCCAGTGTTGTATGGTGAATGTGGGAGTGGTGCTCTTCGGCTCCCCCTGCTGGACTGCACTGCATTGCACTAAGGCCAGGCTCTCTGCTGTGGGATGGATGCAGGGATTAGCTCTTGTACCATGGGTCAGACACCCACCGCCAGCGGCGAGGGAATGGACAGCATGGGGGTGGGGGGCTGGGGGCATGAGGACGTGAGGATGCGGTTCTCCCAGGAAGTCACCGGCTCCTTTCCAGCAACTTGTTTTCTTTGCCCTAACAACCAGCGAGTTCACTCCGCTGACCTGCATGGTCAATTTGCGAAGAGGCGTAAGAAGTATTTTGGGAAGCCCTCAGAGACCCTGGGGCCCGCAGATGTGACCGGCACGTAGGCAGAGGGAGGATGGCATGCACGTGCGAACAAGCACACACCCGGCGGAACGGGTCTCACACACACACACCCACACACACACACACACACACACAGCCTTGCCTTTAATCCGACATGAAGAGGCATCTTATCCACCAGCAAACAGTGCTGGTCTATTTCAGGAGCACTTTTCAAGGCTGTGCAAACACTCTTTATCCACGAGCATTGTCTGCTGGAGGGTGTTTTCGGAGTCTGAAGTTATTATTAAATGGCCGGGAGCAACACTGAGAAGTTTCCGTTCCATTCGCGTAGAAAAGTAGGAAAGCACTGGGTGCCCGGGGTGCACGTAGAGCCGAAATGCAGTCTGAGCCTTTCTCCTGTCTGCTCCGGCAGAAAAGGGGGTCAAAACAAAACGGATGTGACAGCAGGAAAGATGACCCCCCCGAACCCTCCTACGAATGCAGGCACTCCAGGTGCGACCTTCACAAGGTGCTCCAGACGGCGAAGGTCAGGGAGGGGTCCAGGGTGCTCCACCTGTTGCCCCCCGAAACACCACTGCCACCACCACCATTCCCCATCGCTGGGAGGCAAGGAGGCAGGCGGAGGGATCTGTCAGCGCGGTTGCTGAGGCTTGCGGAGGGAATACTGGGAGGGCTGATTAAATGGGCGCTCTCTTTCCATTACTCAGCCCCTTAAAGCTGGGAAGGTGTGATTAGGTGGAGCCCACCTGTTCTTCAAAGGGACAGCAACTGTCCAGGCATGATGGATGAGGGGAAACAGGAGGAGGCAGCACTAGAAATGGATATACATTTGGTTACCTGTAAACACAGACAGATCTCACACCAAGGGGAGTGAAGCTCTTTAAAGAGAGGTAGATGAGTCAAGGCAGTCAGTATTACGCAGATGCTCTTATCTAGAGTGACTTACATAGATTAAAATTTTGCATTTTATCCATTTATACAGCTGGATATTTACTGAGGCAGTTGTGGGTTAACTACCTTGACCAATGGTACAACAGCAATTCCCCAGTGGAGAGTTGAACCAGCAACCTTTTAGTTAGGTTTGCGTGTACCAGCCCTTGCGTAGAGAGTGACCTAATCCCTTTCTATTTCAGTTGAAAACACAGCCAAGCAATGGTAGTCCATGCTCTTTTGCTGCCCCATGAGGCATGTAAGAGACCTTTTAACTGCGTGTGATGGGGCACAAACTGGGCTTTTCCCCTTTACATACCAACAGCGCATGCCCCCGGATGACCCTGTTTTTTGTTTGTCATTGATGTAATGCAGACCTGTAGTATTAAAGTACATTGCTGAGTTAAATGAGCAATGAAGTTTTTTTTGAGTTGTACATTTCAATATGTCAGTGTCACTCAGTGCCACACAGAGAGGAACGTAATTATATGTAAAAGGCATCGATATTAATGTTGTTTTTGTTGTTACATCTGGGTAGGAGTCCATCAGTAGTCTTATCATTGGTCAAGAGGTAATGTTATGGAAACATTCGAACTGCGACAGTAAGTGGTACATCATCTAGCAAAGATGCAGGCATTGGAGCGTGTGTTGGTTGCCGGGGAGCTGGCCCAGAAAGGAGATGCAGCCATGGAGAGCATGTGCACCGAACAGCACCATGGAGATGGATCCAGGAAACATACTTTTTGACCAAGTTGTGAAGGTCTCTATTAGTGGTTAGCATTAGCAGGGCGGCAAGTAGAGGCCGATATGTATTCCTTGGCTTTTTGGGGAAGTGTGTGCTCTCACTGCACTGCTGTAGGAAGGCGCAAGCTCCAGAGCTCTCCAAGGAACATGGGTGAGGCGGCTGCCCCAGTGATGTCCATAGCGCTTGGATTTAACAAAGTCTTGAGGGGATGGGAAACAGGTGTGCTGCACAGGTACCTGGCCTCTGCCTGGCCTGGCGACGAAATGCTTTGATGCATTGTGCACCTCCCCTCACAGGGATTGGCATCTACACTTCTTGGTGTGAGGAATGTGCCAGATGTGAGATGAATGGGTCTGTGCTCTCAAAAGCCATCAACACAGGTGTCAAACACGCCTTACAGTAGTAATGGGCATGGCTCTTACCCCGGGGGGCGGGGGGTGTTTTGTGCACACCTGCAGACTGCGACCAATAAGCATGCTGGATTTCTGTGTAGCAAGGTGAAGCTGTTGAGCGCTAAGGTGCTAAATTAAAGGAAAATGAGACCAGAACGATAGGTTCTTCAGCCGTTCTGGCCCCGGCCACTGTTCTGAAAGCATTTTTATTTCAATTAAGAGAATACAAGGAATCTTATGCACTACACTCCAAACCTTTCAGATCAGACAATAACACCACACCGGAAAATGCATTAAAAATGGGACCTGGATCTCCAGGAGATACAACTATCACCAACCAAAATAAACTGTCAACACACACAATGTGTAACGATATTACCAGAGAAAACCTCTGTTTTACCTTATGCAAAATAATGAACAGGTGATTGCAAACCTTGTAATGCAATCCATAAATTTGAAATCAGTTTTGAAAAGCAAGCACCTGCTTAAAAAAAAAAAAAATTCCTTGAGATACTCCTTTTGGGAATGGCTCAAAGGTGAAGAACCCTTAGGGCAAACGGAAGAATTGCTTTCCTTGGCTACTGCTGGGACCGCTATAAATCTGACAGAAATGATGGCTCCTTCTGGGAATCCTCACCTGTTAAAATAATGGCTTCAGACCTAGAAACCTAATTCTGCCCTGAACTTTGCAGAGTGGAGAAATTCAATGCACATTGCTTAAATGTGGAGGTAATATCTAAAGAACTCTAGCGAACTAAGGATCAAGGTACTGTGGTAACTAGCATTCAGAGGGACATTGAAAGGATTTGTATGTAACTGATGTAGATTTTTTCGAAGACGAATGGTTCATGTCAGTTGCATTAAACATCAGGCACCATATCAAAGAGAGAGTCTGACGTCAGAGGTCATGGCAAACTGTAAAAGAACACACATTATTTCAATGAAGTGTTTAACTGTAAGGGCATGTGACACATGCCTGACTCTGAAAGTTTCAAAAACTGGCCAGAAAGGTACTGCACTGCTTGATGCTGTAGTTACTGATTCTGCCTCTTTATGTTTAACAGGGAAAGAAGCAGTCGCATCTATTGCATATGCGGTATTCTTATGTTTACCATTGTAAGCTGTAGTGGCAGAATGTATATCTACCATTACAACTGAGTTTAGCATTTTAACTGACTCACTGTAAAAGGAGAGTGTATATTTACCATCATAACTGACACTGTAGTAGCAGAGTGTATTTTTAGCATTATAACAGACACCATCGTAAATGGTAAATGGACTGCATTTATATAGTGCTTTTCGACTTACTTTGAGTACTCAACGTGCTTTACAATTATATGCCTCACATCTACCTACCAGTGGCAGAGGCTGCCATACAGGGTAGCAACTGGCCACTTGGAGCTGGGAGCAGTTTGGGGTTCAGTGTCTTGCTCAAGGACACTTCAACATTCTGCCAGGAGGAGCCAGATCAGATTCGCACCAGGGACCTTCCGACCCCTTAGTCGACTGCTCTACCTGCTGAGCCACTGTCGCCCCAGTGACAGTGGCTCAGGAGGTAGAGGAGTCAACTGTTAACTAACTATGACTTAGTAACTTACGTCGTAGTAACAGTCATGTAACAGTCATGTAAAACTGAGTGTATGTTTACCATTAGAATAGACTTGGTGTAGTAATGGAGAGAGGGGATGTGGATAGCTGCTTTCTTTGGGTGGGGTTTGGTTGAACACCTGTCGCCGACAGCTAAAACGTGATCTGTCATGATCTGGCTATGTCTGATGTCCATAATGGTGTAGATATATTTATGGGCGAAGTTAATGTTCCCCTGACATTGGGGTGGGAGTGACATGGAGGGAAAAAAAAAAAAAAAAAAAATCATTGAATGTACACACAGTCTTTCTTCTTTTCTCAGTGTTTACACCAACAAAAGGTGCTCTTATGAATGCTCTCTTGGGCAGTCAGCAGGGTTGCATCCGAGTTCCATGCTGTGGTCTTCAGTTTGGCCCAACTCATGGTCAGAGAGTTCTGCCTCACACGCAGAGACTTTGGGAGATAAACAGGAATGCTAAAAATTGTTAATGGGGTTCTTGGGGATTTTTCCATTGCTTCGGTGGCCGGCTGTTTGTTTGAGCACACAGGAAATCGCAGAGTAATTATAACAGTGTGTTGCCTATTAGGAGTGGTGGCTTGGAGGTGGTGGGGGGAATGCAGAGAATCGGGGAAGAATGGGGGGGTGGGTGTCTGCACACGGTGTTCTGCCATGTCCTCTGCAGAGCTGTGATGCACATTTTGCACATATCGTGAAGTTCTCTGGCCATTTACATGAGCTCCCTTATGGTCTCTACCAAGCCTGAACTGAAAGGTCAACTCAGGAATGTCTGGTGGTAGTAGTGCCTTGCGTAGGACTGTTTGTAATCTCACTTCGCGCACACCCCTGACCCATACCTCTTGTTGTAAATGAGCCAGGTTTTGTGATACGCATGTTCTGACCGTATTGATGTTTTGTTGTTTCCTTGGACTCGTATTTAGGCAGCAAAAATCTGACTCTGACTCACTCAGAATCTCCTGTTTTCATTGACATGTAAATGTAAATGTATTTCATTTATTCATTTGGCAGACGTTTTTATCCAAAGCGACTTACAAGTGAGGTACAATGTAACACAAGCAAAAGCCATACAGAGTCAACAATATTAGAAGTACTGCATGACAAAGTTCCAAAGGTTGGACAGGCGAGGTACCAACTAGCAGGTAAACCTAGCGAGTGCATTAAGCAATTACAACCAAACCTTTACATTTAAAACCATTACAACCAAACCATTACACCAAATCAATATGTTAAACTAGGGGTGTGCAAAAATATTGTTTTTTTGATTAATTATTTTTTAAAATTCGTCCGATTCGATATCGATCTGTAAAATTTATGGATTGATCTTTTAGGCTAATTTGCATTTTTTCCAGTTTTCTAGGTTCATTTCTGCAATGGTTAAACATAGCCAGAGAATTAAATAGACGAGCTCTGACATAGCCTAACTGTCGTATTAAAGGCAATTACTAGTCCCCCCCATTAGATGTCGCTCTCTTGTTTAACTTTTAACATTTAACGACCTGCGAACGCATAGAGGAGAACCTGTTACATCTTTTTTTTTTTTTTTTTTTTTTACGGTGATGCGACCTCTCAGTGTTCACCATGGCTAACCCTACGGTCACACAGACGACGCAGGAGAGAGACAAAGCGACCGGCTGCCATTCATTTGGCGATTTACAGCGACAAGAGTTGGCGATTTACAGCGACAAGAGACAAGTGGCCATTGCAAAGCCAACTAGGTGGGGCTACAATAGACTAGAGGTCTATTTTATGCGAATACTGAGCAATGTGACACGGCGACTACCAATGGGAGTGAAGGCAACGTGACACACATTGCTGAAACAAATAATCCAACATTTTGGTTCCAGTCAAACATGGAGGAGAAGCTTATTGTGGCAGTGTCGGGTTTCCCCATACTCCACAATTTGTCTCGATATGTACAGAGATATAAATTAAAAAATGATGTGTGGAGAAGGGTGTCCGAAATCGTGGAGATGCCTGGTATATATATTAGGAGTCGACCGATTATTGGGTCGTTAGATAATCGGGACCGATATTTGCAAATTTTTGATTATCTGTTATCGCTAATATATATTCATATATGTGTGCACTGCAGTCACAGCTTTTTAGCTTTAACTTTAATACGGTGCACAACCGCTACCTAGCTAGATAGCTAAACTGAACAGCAGCACTTGCTGACGAATGCAATGTAATTTAGCGCAATTCAAGAGAAACATTGTTGTTCATGTTCGTTTGCTAGGTAACTAGCTAGCTAGTTGTTCATATTAGGCTAGCAAGAAAACGTTCACAATTGCAAAGTTGCTACTGGCAGTGAGCTACGTTTTGTCAGTCATTGTAGCTACCTTACAAACCAGCTTTCCCTGAGCTAACTAATGCAAACACATTGCTGCTTTGTGTCATTAATAAGTAGGCAATGATACAGGTTGGTTTTGTTTTGAAGGAACTATACCCATGTGTTCCTCAAATAAAAAGATTTTGGTATACAAGCCTTTGGCCTTTTCTTTAATGGTTTTTACAATTTGTTTTCAGTGACTCTGCATTTGTAGATTTGTATTCCCTTTAGAGCTTTTTAAACATCTCTCCAAATATGGAAAGCTGCTATATAGTATTTCTTACCTCATTCCTATCGAATCGATATTGATTCTTGAAGACAGAGAGGGACTCAGCAGAACAGATGAGGTGTGGAAGTTCATTCCACCAACGGGGGACAACAGTAGAGAAAGTCCTGGATAGCGATTTAACGCCATGATGCGATGGGACCACCAGGTGCTGTTCGGTGGCAGAGCGTAGCAGTCGGGAGGGAACATAGGGTTGCAGCAGTGAGTTCAGGTACTTAGGTGCAGTTTTGTTCATCACCGTGTACACGAGCATCAAGGCCTTGAACATGATGCGGGCAGCTACAGGGAGCCAGTGGAGTGAGACTAAGAGGGGTGTAACATGAGCCCTTTTTGGTTGGTTGAAAACCAGGCGTGCAGCTGCGTTCTGTATCAACTGCAGAGGTTTGATAGTGCATGCAGGTAGGCCGGCCAAAAAAGCTCTGCAGTAGTCCAGTCTTGAGGTGACCAGTGCCTGGACAAGGAACTGTGCAGCGTGCTCGGATAGGTAGGGCCTGATTTTTCTGATATTGTACAGTGCAAATCTGCATGATCTGGTAGTCGTAGTCATGTGGTCAGTAAATTTCAGCTGGTCATCAATCAATACCCCCAAGTTCCTTGCAGACCTGGACACAGTTAGTGTCATTGAGCCAAGCTGAATGGTGATGTCGTGCTGGATCGTCAGGCTGGCTGGGATCACTAGGAGCTCAGTCTTGGATAAGTTGAGTTGAAGGTGGCGCTCCCTCATCCAGGCTGAGATATCTGAAAGACAGGCAGAGATACACGCTGAAACAGTGAGGTCATCAGGTTGGAACGAGAGGTAGAGCTGGGTGTCATCGGCATAGCAGTGGTAGGAGAATCCATGCGCCTGGATGAACAGACCCAGAGCAGTTGTATACAGAGAGAAGAGGAGGGGGCCAAGCACGGATCCCTGAGGTACCCCAGTGGTTAGTGGTTAGAGGGGCTTGGACTCCCTTCCCCTCCAGGATACCTGGAATGATCTGTCAGTGAGGCAGGACTCGAACCAGCGAAGTGCAGTGCCGGTGATGCTCAGTTCAGCGAAGGTGGACAGGAGGATCTGGTGGTTCACGGTGTCAAAAGCGGCGGACGGGTCTAGGAGGATGAGGGCCGACGATATGGAGGCAGCTCTCGCCGCCCGTAGGGTGTTGACAACAGACAGGAAGGCCGTCTCAGTGGAGTGGCCGGTTTTGAATTCCGACTGATTGGAGTCCAACAAGTCGTTATGGAAGAGAAAAGCAGAGACCTGGGTGAAAACAGCTCATTCAAGGTTTTTGGATAGGAACGGGAGGAGAGAGACAGGTCTTTAGTTTGCTATTTGGGAGGGGCTAAGCATAGATTTTTTTGAGCAGTGGGGTTACCCTAGCCTGCTTAAACGCGGAGGGGAAGGTGCCAGTTGTGAGTGATGTGTTGATAATGTGAGTGCAGGCAAGAGTGTGGGATAGAGAGCCTGTAGGAGATGGGAGGGGATAGGATCCAGGGGGCAGGTGGTGGGTTGGTTGGAGAGTAGCAGCTTAGAGACGTCAGCCTCAGAGATAGGAGAGAAAGTAGACAGTAGTGTATTGCATGTGGGTGGAGGCTGACTGTTAATGTGTGGAGTGGAGAAGTGACTGCTGATGGCATCCACCTTTCCAGTGAAAAAAGTGGCAAAGTCATAACGTGTAATTTTTATTGTAATGGCCTTATATGCAGCTCACAGGAATTAAAATAACAATTTTATATATATATATAGCTTTATAACGAATCCTACTGAAATCAATATAGCTGCCCAGCAAACTAGCAAGCACACCTATAAGTGACAACAGTCGCACTAATGTGTCTGCAATGTTCCACTGACAAACATTTGCAGCTAGTTAGCTCTATTTTTGTCTGAGATTTTTAGCTGAGAACCCATTACAATGAGGAAACTAGCTACATATTTACGTATCGGAATGTCTTTGGTGTAGTTGTCCACTCATTCATTCAGAAAATTAAAACATTCCGGCCAGGAACTCCCTTGTCAAGGGAACTGTTTATGATAGCCTTCACCACAAGACTGTCTGCGCTCATCATCACTGACTGGCAAGTGCTGGCTCAATCCGTCTATATCTCGATGTTCATACGCAGTTCAGTAACCATTAAAATTCAAGCTACTTTACGACTGTAAATTCTTGTAGGTTATTCATCAGTTACACACGTTCCATTAATTTTGTTGCCAAATCGTGTCAAGTAAACTCAAGCCTTGATTTTTATTCTTATATGCATTATGGGTGTAACTTGGTTGAAAATATGACTAACACAAGTTTAGAGAACACCGGAGAATTTGATACTTTCTAAATCTCGAAAGATTTCTCCAACTCGTGTCTATGCGTGCATACCCAGTGTGGGTTGCATTCGATTTAATTCGAACAAGTTATGGGTTTGTTGGATCTCGTAATGCTACCATGGATGGCTTTCTTCAAAGGAAGTATACTTGTACTCCCCTCACTGAAATAGTCATAGTAACCATTCATTAAAAGACCTATTTTTGAATGAAGTTCTCATCTTTATTGTCTTTATTGTTAGTTAGCATATGCCTAAGAGAACCTCAAGCTAAATTTAAAAGCCAAATAAGAGCCATTGAGTTGCTAATTGTGTGATTCATAATCCGAAAAGTCGATTATTCGTTTCAGTAATCGACAGATTATTCGACTATCAAAATAGTGGTTAGTTGCAGCCCTACTGTAGTACAGTGTGTGTCACTCTGCAACCCTGTAGTGGATCACCAGGAAGAAGTGATTCCCAATATGTGGCTCCAAATACGTGGCTGAAACAGGCCAGGTCTAGCCCACAGGGCCACACACTGTGGCAGTGTGATATCAGAATCTTCTTGCTACCTGGAGGTGGCAAACTAGTACAGGTGATGTCAGGGAGGTCAGATAAAGTTCATTCACTCCTGTTGCTGAAATGAAACCGTGTGTATGTCTGTGTCTGTCTTTCTGTGTCTGTGTGTCCATGTTTCTGTGTGTGCGCACACTGTGATAGATGTATGTTACTTGTTGAATTTGGTTTTGATACCACTAATAATATGAAACTGTGACCAAAGACCAATTAATAAATTCAGTAACTGACTGGTACCCAAGCCTCATGCACCGTATTTATGAGAATGAGGGTGTCTGGGGTCAAAGGTCATGAGACACAGGTAATCACACATATGACTTGCGCAAGTGTTTGATTGTACTGGTGTGCCACCTTTCCGCCAAGGTGACCTGCAGAAGCCCAAGCCATTCTTACCGCTGAAAGAAACCCAGCCTAAGCATTTCAAGCCCCATGGAGTTAACTATTTGGGAGAGTGTTCATGTGCAGGCCTGCTTTCAACAGGCCTGGTTTTCTACTGCTTTATACAGGCAAAATGGCCAGATGCATCTGAACACCAGATTCATCTGGAACCATTTTCTGAAGTGGTTCTCATAAGACGAGTTGAAGCACTGTCTGTGCTAAGGTTCGTAGCCGACAGTTTATTAAGGTCATAAGTATACACAGTTGGCTCTGTTTCCCCCCAACATTCCACATCTAGGCAAATGCATTATTAAGCCAAGAGTTTATTTTGAAATTGATTGCTCTCAATGGATGACTATCCATTGTAATCACATTCTTATTGTATGTTTTGACTGGTTGAATTTTACTGTAATTTGATTGCAAGTCTCTGGCTGTGGCTTGTCTGTGCTTCTACCAACTGAACAGGGCACTCCGTCCAAAAATGATAATTTAATGTTGCCCCTGCAGCAATGAAGATGTAATGGCTAAATTACTCATGGCAAATTACTCATAGTAACAGTGTAATAAATTAACCAGTAATGTAATATATGTTAGAACCGATGGCGTATTAATTTGTAAGCAATAAAATAAAAAAAGAATCACTGGGTTCATTGTACAGCATTGGTTAGCTAGTATAATTTGTTAAGAAATTGCATTGCTTTGATGTTATGGCGGGCAGTCACTGAGACCAGTCACCTGGTGCCTACCTATTTTTGGTAGGATCTTACGCTCACTACTACAAACAAATCAACACATAATTCAAAACCTCCTCCAGACACCAATTGTGGACAGCAAGGATTCTGTCCATTACACAGGGCTATACCTTAATATGTACAATATAATATTTATAGCAGTATTACGTAGTTATGACACAGTGTGGTTGTTTTCCACCTGCTTAGAGGTGCAGTGCAGTATTGGTGGATATCCCTGTTCACAGGGCGCTGTAGAAGGTATCCGTCAGGACTAGTGAGGGGTTCCTGTGTTGTCTTGGATGAATGGGTTAGCATGTGAGCGGTAACGGAGGTGACAGCAGCGCTAAGGCTTTGGATGAATGGGTTAGCATGTTAGCAGTAACGGTGGTGACGGCAGCGCTAAGGCCTTGGATGAATGCAGGGCTCCAGACTAACTTTTCCACTGGTAGCACTGGTGCTACGAACTTTCTCAGTCGGTCGCACCAGCACATGATTTGGTCGCACCCTTTTTTTGGTACAGCATGGTATTAATCAGTGACCTTGCATGCTGATGAACAGTTTTCTTAATTTGCATACCCTAGTTTTGCATTCATGTAAAGATTGACAGTGACTCGAGACTTGATACTTGCAAAATATTTTAATCTGAACATTAAGTTTCTCTGCCACGAGCAGTGGCTGACAAAAAATAGGTCATCTTCTATTATGTAATTTTAATTTTATTTTTATCAAATAAAAGCAAAGCATAACAACAGCATGTATGTTTTTACATGTACTGTATGTTTTTTCCTTTTTATTATATGTTGTATTTAACCCTTTCGCGCGTGCAGTCACACCAGTGTGATTAGCCGTTTAGTGCATATGCTAAAACCGGTGCGATTAGAACACTAGATTGGAAAAATTCTAGCTAATTTTAGCTTTGAGGAAACAGTGATTTAACATTAAAAAATGTAGCAAATGCTTACTGAAAACTATGAGAAGCTTAATAATGCTAATGAAAACATAACGAACCATGTAACATAACACGTGTGCTACATAGCATAAAAATAAGTTATGTGCGAAAGGGTTAATTGCCTTGGGTGTTTGATCTCATGTTATTACTGTTTTTACTGCTGGGCAACCAATTGCCCCTCTGGAGACAAATGAAGTTCAACTTAACAGCAGCATTCATTCAAAGTAGTACTTTTTCTTCTTCACGGGCTCAGTCGGTCTCTCCCTGCCTGCACCTGCACTCTCCCTGCAGCCTGCATTCTCATCATCAGTGGTGTCTGAGTCGGGACCTCTCGTTGGCTCTCCCTCTCCACCAGCCTCCTCCTCTCTCCTCATTTTGTTTTTTAAAATAATCAGCTATAGACTGCTTCCTCTTTGGAACACGGTAACAGCTAAATGGATTGTTTTGCACGTTTCATCACCAGTGCACATATACACTCGTGTTAGCTCTCCACTGTAATCACTCTCTCTCGCTCACACACACACGCTTCACATTCTTGCTCCCTCCTGGTGTTTCACGTGATATACGATGATGATTTAAAAAAAAAAAAAAACAAAAACAGATTTGCAAGTTGCACTTGTGCGCCTAGTTATAAAATTTAGTTGCACTGTCTCCAAAAATGGTCGCAAAATGTGACTAAATGGTTGCACTCTGGAGCCCTGGAATGGCTTAGCGTGTTAGCAGTAACGGAGGTGACAGCTGCACTAAGGCTTTGGATGAATGGGTTAGCGTGTTAGCAGTAACGGAGGTGACAGCAGCACTAAGGCTTTGGCTGAATGGGTTAGCGTGTTAGCAGTAACGGAGGTGACAGCAGCACTAAGGCTTTAGATGAATGGGTTAGCGTGTTAGCAGTAACAGAGGTGACAGCAGCACTAAGGCTTTGGATGAATGGGTTAGCGTGTTAGCAGTAACGGAGGTGACAGCAGCACTAAGGCTTTGGATGAATGGGTTAGCGTGTTAGCAGTAACGGAGGTGACAGCAGCACTAAGGCTTTGGATGAATGGGTTAGCGTGTTAGCAGTAACGGAGGTGACAGCAGCACTAAGGCTTTGGATCAATGGCTTAGCGTGTTAGTGCTGCTGTCACCTCCGTTACTGCTAAGGCTTTGGATCAATGGCTTAGCGTGTTAGCAGTAACAGAGGTGACAGCAGCACTAAGGCTTTGGATGAATGGGTTAGCGTGTTAGCAGTAACAGAGCTGATGGCAACGATAAGGCTTTGGATGAATGGGTTAGTGTGTTTGCAATAACGGGGGTGATGGCAGCGCTAAGGCCTTGGATGAATGGGTTAGCATGTTAGCAGTAACTGAGGTGATGACATTGCTAAGGCTGGTCTTTTGTCTCCCCAGCTGCTGGAGTATACGGGCAAGGGGAAGAGCATTATGGACGTGGGACTGGCCCAGGCCCGCCGCTCCCTCAGCACCCGCAGCCACTACTACGAGGTGGAGATTGTTGACGCCGGGGAGAAGTGCTACATCGCCCTGGGCCTGGCCCGCCGGGTGAGCACCGACGCTGACGCCCCCTTCTCTCACCCTCAGCTTACTTTCTGTGGGGAAAACATGTGGCGGGGTTGGGGGGGCACCGCTATCGTCCCTGACCAGCTGCGACCGGCCACTCTCACTTTTTCCATTCCGGAGTGATAAATGACCCACGCTGTTTGAAGAAGGGGTGTGTGGGGGGTAGGGTTTTAGGGGAAGGGGGGGTGGGTAAAGGAACAATTACAGTCATATTTATAGCACTAATTTGGTCCCCTCGTTTGTTTTTCCAAAGAATGCACATGTGGTTTCCCCCGAGTGCCAGCAGGCTTCTCTGTCGCGGAGCATGTGTGAAGCATTCTGTGCCGGGGCAGATCCACACTCCCCCCTCAAAAAAAATAAACTGAGAGGAGGAGGAGAGAGAGAGAGAGACGCACAGAAGGAGGGAGGAAGGAGCACGGGGGAGATGTGGGGCATGGCTGGGTAGATAAAGCAGTTAACATGGGCAAAGGAAAGCATTGCTTTACTGGTGACTTCTGCTTATGTTACACGTGTTATTACCTGCATTCCTCAGACCTGGGTGGCACAGCAGCATAGTGATACAAAGTTTTTAAAAATTCTGTCCCATGTTAGTCATTCTGGTTAAGGGTCTCTGCCAGGCAAAGAGATGCAACACATATCTCTTGTGGGTTTATGAGGGGACCAGAGACAATACATCACTGTCTTTTCCCACCTTTTTAATCATTTCATCATTCACCCAACAGGTCAGTGTAACTGTCAGGCAAACGCCCAGATTTCAGTGACCCTGCCGGCTCCGTTCAAAAGCTCTTGCTATTGTGTGGGCACTCACCCCTTGGCCCTCCCTGGGTCATTACCCCACCTCATGGTGAGGGCTGAAAAGGCAGGCCATGGCTTTCCAGCAGGTGATGACATTACTGTGACGGCTGCACAGCAAATGAGGTGTAGCGGCTCACACTGCTTGCGCGACAGTTGGGTCATCCTGGTATTGAGGGTGGGGGGTGAGCGGATGTTTGGGCCCTGGTGGCCTAGGAGTACAGAACTGAAACGGGTGATGGGTCCAGCCAATCGGCAGCTCCCGCATCCATGTCCGCCACTGCACTGGGGGGTGGGGGTGGCTGGTCTGCAGACCGAACATTATGTTCCCGTGTGTCCGGGCCTTTCGGTAAACACCAAAGCTAATGAACGGTTTAATTAAAGGACGGGCTTAATTACTGTTTACTTGCATAGTGCTCTCAGCCTCGCGCGGCAGGGTTTCACTTTTAAGAAGATCGGAGCACATCGGGACGGGGTGGCTCGGAGAACACGGAGGCCCGAGATGAAGATTCGGCACGTGATTTTTCATTGCGGCTGAATGCCACACTCCTCACCTTTCACCCGCTCTGCTCTGGAGTATACCATGAGCAGTGACACACAGTGTGATGTGGTTTTATCTCCATATACACCTACATTACATTACATTTATTAAGCAATGCTCTTATCCAGAGCAACTTCCAGCACAAGAGAACAGAGGTGTATGCATCCAAGTTGAATGAGCGACAGTGTCAGACCAGGCTGACAGCACTCCCAGACTAGTGAGTGAGCACAACACCATTCAAGCTCTACTCCAAGTTAATGTTTGCAAATCTGAAACTAGATTCTAAAAAACCTAAAACTAAACATCTAAAATCTAAAAATCTAAAACTAAGGGAAATCAAGTACATACACTACCATTTGTCTCAATGTCACTAGATTGCAATATCCAGAACAAATCACAATATCACAAGTAAATAAGTGGCAAACAACACACATATATACAGACAGAATATACACATATGAATGTGTGATTTCTTTACACACACGAGTGCCTGATTTCTGCACACATATAGTGGTGTGAAGCATTTGCCCCCTGATTTTTGTTGCATGTTTCTCTCACTGAATGGTTTCATATCAAATAAAATTTAATATTAGAAAAGGGAAACCTGAGAAAACACAAGTTTAGTTAACATAGTTTTGTCATTATTTCATCGATTTAATATAAAAAGTCATCAATTACCCACATTGCACCTGTGAAAAAGTAATTCCCCACTTAGTTTTGAAACAAAGAAATCAACAAAATTTTAGTGTATAATTAGGTTCAGGTGACTGAACATGCTTGATTGCAACCAGCCCTGCTGAGTTTAAATGGCATATATATTGAACCTTACCATCAGGGAGTAGTCATCACTGCAAAGCTTCTACAGGCACGCAATGCCACGATCAAAGGAAATTCCAGAACGGCTCAGAAAAACATTTGTTGAGATCAGTGTGGAAAGGGTTACAAAGCCATTTCTAACGTCCTTGGACTCCACCAAACCACAGTGCACCACCACAAACCACATTATCTCCAAATGGAGAAGACTTGGAGTTGTCTTTAATATTCCCAGGAGTGGCTGACCTGCCAACATTTCTCCAAGGGCACAATGGCACCTCATCCAGGAAGTCTCCAAAGATCCCAGAAAAAACTTCCAAAGAGCTGCAGGCCTCTAGCATCTGCTAAAGTCAGTGTTCATGACTCAACAAAAAGAAAGAGACTGTGCAAAAATGGGCTTCATGGAAGAGTAGCAAGGCAGAAACCACTGCTCACCAGGGTTATTGTATACTAAAACTAAAACGAAAACTAACGGTTTTGAGACATTTTCGTAAACTGAAATAAAATAATTTACCTGAAGAAAATGTAAAACTAAACGAAATAATAATGATTGCTAAAAAACTAACAAAAATAAAAATTAGAAAAGACAAAAAATAATTGTCGTTATCGTTTAAAGATAGTGGGTGTCACACTCGGGTGGTTTGTTCCTTAGGGCGATCGGGCAACACACCACCAGAGGGTGAAAGGGAGGGAATTTTGCTATCACATTCTATCAGTGTTACGCTAGCTGTGACTGTACTAGACAGTTTGTCCTGCCTCTGAATATCATAGTCCAATCAGCGTCAAGTCGTGTTCCGTGGAGTACCGCCCCTTGCAGGCGATTTCAGTCTGGTTGAAAATCGCCCAGATTGCTCTGATATTCTGTCATGTTAAGGCAATTTTTTTTTGAACTGCAGACGCTGCAATGCAATCTGTATGGGTTCCGGGTGGGCTTGCACTAACGTGCTTTCGTCATGCGTAACCTGGTGTAGGGATCGCTGGGGCAGCCAGCGGTCATGTCACATTCAAGGTTACCTCAACTCAGAGCAACTCGATCATGTCATTAAGAGAAATACTGTTCAGTCGTTGTAGTAATCAGGATAAATTGGCAACTAAAGAATTAGGACCACCCAGATCAAATCAAGTAAGTATCTACAAAGGGGGGGAAATCATATAACTGGGGATTTTCGCGGAGCTGGTATGAGCAGAAAACGTGGCTAGCAGGCTGCAAACTAGCTAACGTTTTGTTCTGCTACCCCTGCTCAATGCAATGTGACAATGTCACGTTAAGTAGCTAACTAATTTGCACAATACAATGTGATAATGTCTAGTTAGCTAGCTGTTAATTTGCCCATTGAACAGTCACCTTAGCCATCATCATGACAATTGTCCCCCCCCGAGAGATTTGGCAGTAGCTGCCACTGAAATGAACTTTTGAGAAGTCGCAAGACTTCCTATGTCTGGCGTAAAGCAATTACAGCATTTCACTGTAAGAATGTCATATCTACAGTCAAACATGGTCGTGGCAGTGTGACGGTATGGGGATGTTTTGCTGCCTCTGGACCTGGACGACTTGCTGAAGGAAGCATGAATTCTGCTATGTATCAGAATTCTTAAGGTGAATGTCCGTCCATCTGTTCGTGAGCTTAAGCTAAAACGTAGTTCGGTGATGCAGCAGGACAGTGATCCAAAACACAGAAGCAAGTCCACATCTGAATGGCTAAAAAGAAGCGAAATTAGTTTTGTCAAAGTACTGACTTCAGTCCAATAGAGATGATGTGGCAGGACCTGAAAAGAGCAGTTCATGCTTGAAGACCAACCAATCTGTCAGAGTTAAAGCAGTTCTGCAAAGAAGAGTGGGCCAAGATTCCTCCACAGAGATGTGCAAGGCTCATATCAAATTATAGGAAGTGTTTAGTTGCAGTTATTGCTGCTAAGGGTGGTCCAGCCAGATATTAGGTTTAAGGGGGCTTTTTCACAGGTGATATAAGTGTATGTTAACTATTGTCAACTATATGTTAACGAAATAAACGTTAAAATACTTTCATGTTCACTTGGGTTCTCTTTGTGCAATATTACCTTTTGTTTGACAATCTGAAACCATTCAGTGTTCCATATAGGCAATAATAGAGAGTATCACGAAGGGGGCAAATACCTTTTCACACCACTGTACATGACTGTGTGATTTTCATACACATGTAATAATGCATGGAAAATAGCCTCCAAAGACTGGGGTTGTAAATGGATTTGGAATGTGAATGGAGATGGCTGCCCTGCTAGTCCAGCCAAATCCAGAGCCCTCTCACCATGTTCTGTCCCTCTGTCATTGCCCCCACCACGGGTTCGGTTTTGGCATCCTGGGACACTTGGTTTCCCATGGTGCAAAGGCCACATGGCCCCTCCCCCCATTACAGCACTTTGAAACCCACAAAGGAAAAGGGGAAAAAAAAACGCTCCAAGTTGCTACGGGGCACAGTGAGTTGCGGCCTAGTCTGTTTTTTTTCCTCCTCATCAGATCGCCCTATGGTATTTTTAGCCTGGATGATGTGTATCTTGCCCTGAGTCATTGCCCTGGAGTGGAAATGCAGGACCCTGATTTAGGCCCAGATAGCCATGTCCCGGGCTAAAAATACCACGTTGTGATTCCGTGGCTTTCAGGAGCGAGTAGAACAACGTGCTGATAAGGTTTGGGCCCAGAGGATCAGATACGGAGCCGAGAAGGGGTTTGCCGTGGACCTTCCGAGCAGAATGTTCCGGTGGTCTTATCAGAGCCGCAGAAATAGTGCAGGCAAGTTTTATAACGAAACATTAAGACATGAAAGGCTATGGCACATTTTGAATATGCTCACAGATAAAAGCTGTTGTTAGACATGGTCGTCAGTTTTGCTCAGGTCTTGTCAAGTTCAGTTTTTTGCCTGTTGTTAACCTCCCAAAACAGCTGGGGGTGTGTCTCTTTAATGTTTTTGAGCTTCTGAGCACACTGATATTATTTATATTGAATATACTTTATATTCAATAAGGATTTTTTTTACACCAGGGAGCTCTTTTGCTCATTTTACTTAGATGGATACACTTCTCTTCCCTTGTGCTGGATGTCACTCTGGTTAAGAGTGTCTCCTAAATGAATGTACTGTAAGATTGGGTCCAGTGTGCTTACAGGAGGTGTGGTGCGTCCACAGATCCTGCCCGTCGTGAGAACAAATTCGCCAGGATGTAGGAATGCATGTTATGAATAGGTGTGGTCCATGTAAAACCACAGAATTCCCTGAGCCCACGCTCCAAATTAGAGGTGTCACTAAAGTTTTTTTTTTTTTTTTTTTTTTTTTTTGTACACCATGACAGCACAGGGGAAACACCTGCATGTTCACCAAGAGAGAACCCCGAGGAATAAGCTCCTGTCACATGATCAAGTCTCAAACAAAACAAGGGGGAAATGAATTGTGAAAAATGAATCACAAATTTATACAGAATTTTTACCTACACACCTAATTAGGATATTGCCATTACAACACAGCTGAGCAGAAAGGGCATATTTTTGTCAGCCATGGTAATAGCAGGGTAGAGCTCATAACCCAGAGACTGCCAGTTCAATTCCCAGGTTGGACACTGCTGTTGTACCCCTTGGTGAGGTACTTAACCTGAATTGTCTCAGGAAATATCCAGCTGTATAAATGGATAATATGTAAAAATTGTAAGCCGTGTGAGTTGCTCTGGGTAAGAGCGCCTGCTAAGTTAATGCAGTTTAATTCACAGGCTGCAGCTGATCTGGAGGTGATAAGGGGTGTGTTTGGTTTCCAGTGAATGCCTTTTCCAGTAAACGTATTTTGGTGAAGTTTTTATTGTGTTTTTGCGTTGATATGCACGTTGTGTGTTTATTGTCCCGCTCAAGGGCGAGGTGAATGAATAGACAAGTTCATGGATTGTTTTTTCTGACGGCACGGGTCTGCAGGGCTCATGCTTGTAAATCCATCAGCTCTGATTCCTGAGGTTAAGCTCCCCTCCAGCCCCCCTCCTTGTTACCCCTGCTGCAATTAGACAGCGGGACCAAATGATTGGAGCTTTCACCAAGGTGCTGATGTGAGCCATTTCTCTCTGGGGAAAACTCAAAACAATGAGCACATCATTCTCCCCCCCGAGACAGGTTTCGAAAATACCGAGCGCTCGCGGTTAAGGGAGAGGGCGCAAACTTGGCTCCCCCAAAGATGAGCATGATTCGCATTCCTCTTGTCTTCCTCTGACACTTTCTCTCTCTCTCCCCCCTCTGTCGCCCTGTCTTTCTCTCTCACGCTCTCTTTCTCTGTTTCTCTTGCACACTCTCCCATTCTAGCTTTCTCTCCCTCTCTCAGATGCAGCTGTGCTTCTGTCTGTCTCTCCCTTTCTCTCTCTCTCTCTCTCACTCGCTTTCTCTCTCCCATTCTCTTTTTCTCACATCCTCTTCCCTTCTCTCATTGTCACATGCACACTCTCCTCTTTCTCCACTATCTCTCTCCCTTTTTCGCTCCCCTTCTCTTTCTCTCATCCTGTCTCTTTCTATTTCTCTCCCTCTCACACTCTCTGTCTTCCCCATCCTCCTCCTCTCCCTACAGTAGCCGGGGAGTTGTGGTGAGAGCGTCAGAATAATATTGAACAGATGATTCCTTTGATGTCTCCCACCTGGCCACCTGGAACAAAATCCAGGGAAAGAGTTTGACCAGACGCCCTGAGCATTTATGAAGTACACATGAAAGGGCCATTGAAGTGGTGTATACATGACATGTCCGACTAGTCAGAGCAGCAGTTTGGCATAGTGGTAAGGAGTAGGGCTTGTAATCGAAAAGTTACTGGTCTGATTCGCTGTTTGGGTACTGCTGCTGCAGCCCTGCGCAAACTAGCCTCGATACTACTGCTGTAGGCTCTAGTGTCAGAACTCCAGCTGCTGTTATTGCCACGCTACACTTAAAAATGGTTAAACATTTGGTGAAAGTATTATTACCAATTTAATAACTAGCTAACTGTATTATTTACTGTAATTGACTATAATTAATTGACTTTAAATGAGCCCCCCCCTCTGTCTCGGCAAAATTGGCAGGCGCTAGAACAAACACTCTTTGACAGAAGATTGGTTTAGTTTTACTTTGTTTGGGGGAGGGGGAGGGGGTTGCTGACGGACGGCGCGAGTGTGGCACTTGTATGCCTATTGTGAAAACACCACTCTGGTAATTAGCGGGGAGCCATCCTCTGATCTAATCTCTGCTGCTTGGGTTGGCAAGGAGCACCTATGTTTTCCTGATGGAGCGTCAAGCAGACCGAAAACAGGAGACTCGGGAGCCTGCTTAACTGCCCCCCATCATCACCCCCCCATCCATGTCCCCCGCTGCATTGGGGGGTAAACATATCATAATACATCACAACGAACGAAAGTGCCCCCTTCAGCAAATGCCATTTTCTCCGGTAGTCAGGTTAATATCAAGGAAACGTTTATCTAATTAGTGTACAAAAGCATTTATTAAAGCGATCGTAAAAGAGACTCCACCCGCTGTGACGGTGCCAGGTGTGTTCGCCTGGTTCTGCTTTGCAGGTGGGTTTGCCAAAGCCCACTGCGCTGTTGTACAGGTCTTTTCAGTGCGGCATGTTTCACCCTTAGGTTTAAAGTTTTTCCTTATGGAGCTATTTAAAAAAGTAAAGATAAACTGAGTTATATTATTGTGCTTATTTGGTTTTGAGTTGTACTGATGCATGAATTGGTTGTGATTATAGTGCGCACCATTGATAATAATTCAGGAGTTGAGCGTCGTATGTTATTGTTACTGATTTATGAATCGGATTGGTATTGATATATGATATATGATATTTACATTACATTTACATTGTTGTCATTTAGCAGATGCTCTTATCCAGAGCAACTTACAATTTTATCCATTTATACAGCTGGATATTTTCTGAGGCAGTTGTGTGTCAAGTGCCTTGCCTAAGGGTGCAACAGCAGTGCCTCAGTGGGGAATTGAATCAGTGACCTTTTGGTTACGAGCCCTATGCCTACCACTACACCACACTGCTGCCCACAGTTGTTGCTACTTGGTCATGAATGGAACTGGTAACTGAATCTACTTTGGCTTTTTGTTAGTGAATGGTATTGGTAACTGAATTGACAATGGCTTTTCAGCTGTTGACCGGGCTCCTGTCTTTGCTGGCAGGACTACCCCAAGAACAGACACCCAGGATGGAGCCGAGGGTCGGTGGCGTACCACGCTGGTGAGTCTTCCCTCTGTTAGCAGGAAGTTGCCGCTAGGACCACTATCAGGCAAAGTACCCGTTTTGAACCCCCTCACATAATTACACCTTCTGCACATTTAGGCTTTACATTGCATTGCATTACATTACATGCATTTAGCCGATGCTCTTATCCAGACCGACTTCCATCACAATAGAACATAAGTGTAACCATTCAGTTTAAACAATCAACAATGTCAAACCAGGCTAAGAACACTCCCAGATCAGTGAGTGTGAGCATAACAGTATTCAAGCCCTACTTCAAGTTAACTTGTGCACTCTGACAAAAGCCAAGTATACTACGATACAACAGTTCCTAGAACACAAATTATATTACGTTGTAATACTACACATAGAATTATCATCAAATGCAAGAAGTAGCAGGTGTTGCGGGTGGGGATTGAAGTGGAACCAAGATGCAGTCTGAAGAGGTGGGTCTTCAGTCTGTGTTGGAAGATGGCCAGTGATTCCGCTATCCTGACCCCCATTGGGAGTTCATTCCACTACTGAGGGACCAGTACAGACAGGGATCGTGTCTGAAAAGAGCGACCCTGTTAGGGATGGTCAGTTGCCTGTGGAGGCAGAGTGCAGCATTCTTGAGGGAACATAGGGTTTGAAGAGGGGTCGTAGGTATGAAGGGGCTGTCCCATTCACTGTCCTGTATGCTAGCACCAAGGTTTTGAACTTGATGCGAGCGATAACAGGAAGCCAGTGAAGCCATGTTTAGGGAGATTGTAGACAAGTGGTGCAGCTGCATTTTGGATTAGTTGTAGAGTTTTGATTGCACACGCAGAGGGGAGTTGCAGTAGTCCAGGCGTGAGAGGACCAGGAGGAGCTGTGTTGAATACGTAGTGAGATAGGGGCGGATCCTTCGGGTGTTGTAGAGGAAGAATCTGCAAACACTGACTCACCGCTGTCACCTTAGAGGAGAAGGACAGTTGGCTATCAAGCATTACACCAAGACTGTTGGCAGTGCTATTGGTTGTAAGGCTTGTGGAGCCTAGGCTAGGGAGAGTTCTTGAAATGGGGAGGACTTAGATGAGATGTTAAGCATCTCAGTTTTAGCCAGGTTCAGCTTCAGGTGGTGGTCCACCATCCACTGTGAAATGTCTTTCAGGTAAGCTGAGATGCATGCAGAAACCTGTGTGTCAGATGGCGGAAATGACAGGAAGAGTTGTGTGTCATCGTCATAGAAATGATATGAAAAACTGGGAGGAGATGACAGAGCCGAGAGATTGCATGTAAAGGGAGAACAGGAGGGGGCCAAGTACAGAGCCTTGGGGGACACCTGTAGACAGACTGTGGGGTCTGGACAGTCCACCGTTCCAGGACACCCTGAAGGAGTGTCCAGAGAGGTAGGATTTAACGCAAAGGAGAGTGGTGTCAGTAATCCCCAATGTAGCCAGGGTAGATAGAAGTAGAGCATGGTCCACTGTGTCAAAAGCTGCAGAAGGTTCTAGAAGCATCAAAACCGAGGAGTGGAAGGAAGCTCTGGCTGTTTGAAGAGCCTCACTAATGGAGAATAGGGCAGTCTCTGTGGAGTAACCAGAAGGAGAGAGACCGGCTGATAGTTCTGGACAGCAGATGGGTCCAGAGTCCTTTTCATCAGCAGAGGTGTGACTCGCATCTCCTTGAAGGCTGCTGGCACTGCTGGCGAATGACTGATTCATTAGACTTGTGATGAATGGAAGAAGACTGGGAGTGATGGTCTGCAGGAGAGGTGAAGGAATGGGATCCAGAGCACAGGTAGTCGGTCTTTGTTTGCAATGGAAGTTGCTCTTTACACGAGTGTCTGCTAAATGCCTGTAATGTAATGATGTGATGTAAGGAGGTGAGTGACATCAGCATCTGAAAGAGGGGAGAATTTAGAGAGGGGACGGGTGGGGAGCGGGAGGGAGGAGAACTAGACAGGTGAGAGATGAGAGCTGTGGGGACTGGAGGGAGTTACGAATGTTTACAGTCTTAAGAGTGAAGTGATCCACAAAGTCATCCACAGAGAGATCAGAGGAGGGTGGAGGTGATGGAGGGCTGAGGAGAGAAGGTAGAAAATAGTCTGCTTGGATTAGGAAGTAAGCTCTGAATTTTATATTGATAAAAGGAAGCCATAGCTGACACCACACTCACAGAGAAGGCAGAGAGGAGTGCTCGATAATCGGCGGAGGAGCTGGACTTGTTCCACTTCCGTTCTGCAGCACAAAGCTTTGCCCTATTCTTGCGGAGTGCATCAATTAGCCAAGGACACGGCCAAGTGGGTCGTACAGACCTGGAAGTAAGAGGACAGAGAGAATCAAGGGCAGAGGACAGAGAAGAGAAAGGGTGGATTGAGCGGAGTCAGTAGACAGTTAATAGAAAGCATCAAGGGGCAGGAGGGAAGTGAGAACTGCGGATGAGAAGGTTGAGGGTGACAGGTTGCGTATATTACGGTGAGAGGTAACAGGTAGGCACCAGGGTAGGTTGTGGAGGAGGAAGTAGAGACAAGGAGACAAATTAGTGGTCAGAGAGTTGAAGGGGGGTAACTTTTAGACCTTTTACGAAGACTGAAGACACTTCTTCACATCCTGATTGGTTCCTCACAAAGGGGCTGTCATCCAGGCTCAGAAACAGTCACTGTGTTGTTTGAATGTACACCCTCTTGGAGCTAGTATCAGGAAAAGCGTTTCTTATCAATATAGGTTTTTTTTATTTTAGTTGTGACAGTGCGCAAGGGATTGAGTGTCATAACAGTTATGGGTAAGACATGCATTAGTTTTACATAGAGTTGTTTGGGAGTAGATAGAGATTGCACAAATCCAGCATATCATGCGGTTTGGCTGCCATTTTGGCTTTTGTCACACTTTGCAAACCAAAGATATCAGAGAAACTTCCCTCACCCTCAGTTCACCTTATGGAATAGACGAACATGCGCTTGGCAAAGGAATTGTCTTCCTTTATTGCCTTGTTGGACCTCCCACACTTTCAAAACTCCTTTGTGAAACACAGTTCTAGAAAGATTACATCAGTTGGAGTCAGAAGGTCAGATGACAAAGTGGTCTCTTACTGTGTAGTGTACAGATTCAGGTTTGGGCTATTTGGACATTACAGATTAAGAAGTGCGTGCGTGTCGGAAGGAGCTTATGAAACTGTTTCGCTTGGGACTTGGGCTGGTGCCCGTCTCCTGGGATAGGGCCTTATGCTGCAGTTCTTCTGCGGCATGAACAGGACCCTTCATGTGCAGTGCTCTCCTTTACCAGCGACCCCCCCCACAGTGGGGGGTCTGCCGCTGGTAAACAGAGAGGCATTATCTCTGGGGGGTGGTATATTTAGAACTTGGCAGCAAGCAGGTTCATGCCAGTGTAGCATCGTAGCGTGCATGTTTGTTTTCTCAGTGTCGCTGTTTGGTGTTGCCTATCTTATCACCCCGTGGATCTGGTGCGCTCTGTTAAAACTGACTCCCTGACATCAGCTGGAACCTGTTCATTTGGGAAGGGGGAGAGAGGGAGAATGGGGCAAGAAGCTTGGCTTATTTAACCCCCTCTTTTCCAGCTAGAAAGCAATGTTGTCCTGCTGATAGCACACCCTCACTGACTCGCATTAGGCCTGAGAGACTGGCCGCACTCAGCTCGACCGTGGAGTGACCGGCCTCGACCAGCCATCTTAGGAACACCCTACTCCTTATTTCTTCTGTCTAATTTAGGGGGTATGTGTGTCTGGGTGCATCCAATACAAATGCTTATGGCAATGCGGTTATGGCAGCTGCCCATATAAACGTGGCTCCAGATTGTTGATGGCTTTTGGCCGTGAGCTTGTCCATTTCAAAGCACCAGTCTGTCCTGAGCCCTTCTGGCCTCTTGAACCTCTGAACCTCCCCCCTCCTTTAGCTCTTCTGCTCTCCCAGGTCAGTTGTTTCAGCAGATGGACTCCCGTCTTGTCTGGTTAAACGTTTAGAAATGGCTCTCTCAGCTAAAGTAAAGTCACACCCTCCTTTGTGCTGTCCGCCTCCAGAGCAGAACCTGTGCCCTGGGCCAGTCCCTGTGACACGTTAAGGGCGCAGAGTTCACCTCGGGGCATGGTTTGGGTGGACTGTCACCATAGAGGTCACTCAAAGGTCACAGGGAGCTGTAGTTTGTTGCTAGTTTTCGAAATGAATTGGGGCATGCCGTAAGCATTGAATAACGCCCAGGGTTTTTTCTTTCGCTGGACAATATGAGGCAGACAAGGCAAGTACCGCGTGGCTTTGCCCAAGTGTTTTCCCAGGGTTTTTGTGTTTTCACACAGAGATGTGAGGCGCCTCTGAAGCCTTCCTTGCGCGTGCTCACCCTCTGTCACCCATATGGCCCGCACCACCCTTGTGCCCAGATGTTTACAGAGGGTTTGGCATTGTGTCAGTAACCCACAGAGCATTACAAGCGATAACGTCTCCACCTCCCTCACCCTTCTCTCTGGTAACGACAACAATGTCAGCGTGGGCCCCCTGACGACACTAAATATTTTCCCGCCATACTGCTTGTGTATCTCTGCTCTGTATCGTTTTTGGTCATCTTCCCCTCTTATCTTACACTGGTACCGTATCGTCTTGTGTTTCATTATCATTTTTCAATAAAAACAGGCCATTGTGTAATCGTTGTGGTCACAAAGGGAGCGGTGTGCGTCTGTTCTGCCCCGGGCCCCATCCGAAACGTGTGGAGCTCTGCCGAACACAGTGCATCTGAGATTCCTAGGGGGCTGCGTAAAGCGTGTCAGGGCTGAAGAGAGGACCGTCGCGCCACAACAGTGTGGAGCAGTGCGTCCCCAGCCCACAGTTCGCTTGTAGAGGAGTCCTGTTCCTCTTTCACTTGGGGGGCATGAAAATGAAGATGTCTTCCCTCTTCCAAGAAACGACACAACACAAAAAACACAAAACTCATTCCACAGAGTCTGTGGAAGCTCCATTGTCTGCCCTGTGCCCTACCTACCACTACTCCAGAGTGGTGATGTTGGGCCTGAAAAGCAGTCCCATCCATTATTAGAGACCTGTGAGCTATTAGGATGGTAATGCTGTGATGCTAATTCTAATGAGCAAGATGGCCTGTCAAACGTCATGAGCGCAAGAACATATTCTTTGGGTTATTTTTGTTTTGGACAGACATCACGGTCAATCATAGCAATGTTTGTTATATTTTATATTAATTTTTGTTATAATTGTCAAGTCTGATCGCTCACAGTGTCTAGTCCATCACAGCAGTATGAGCGCTCTCAAGCTTTCTTCATAAAGCCTCCTCATTGGCTCCTGCTGACGTAGCTCCTCCCGTTTTCGTGCAGACGATGGGAAGATCTTCCATGGCAGTGGAGTTGGGGACCCCTTCGGCCCACGCTGCTTTGAGGGCGACATCATGGGCTGCGGGATCATGTTCCCACGGGACTACATCCTGGACAGTGATGGTGAGTGTAGGGGGGACATGTTTCACTGCGACACCAGCAGCGTGAGCTTGTAATGGTTCCTACAATCCCTTCATAGGAGACATTCATTTATTTTTCTCACTTGTCCAGGAAGATAATTCCTTGGTGCAGCACTGTATTCACTCCCAAATGAAAGTTTGTATCCTGTAAAGTTCCCATTTAAAGGATGTGTCATATTAGACAAATAATCTTATTGTCCAACACTGCGATCTATGCCTGTATAGCTGAGCTTACAAAAATAGCTATAGTTATGCCTTGGGCTGTCTGCAAAATGCTCTTCTTAAACAAGGTGGAATCTGGTGAATGTGGTTTTCCTGCTTCCTGTTAGTTCCATTTTCACCTTCCTGGGCAGGTCATTTTGTGGTAGAATCTGTAGAGTAGATTTATTTCATCACATCTTTCTCAGGTGATATGATGTCATGCATCACACAATTTTTTTTTAATTCATGTATTATTTTGTACAAAGCTACATTGTACACACACGATAACTTTGTGAGAAACACAACTGCAGAATCAGCATTGCCTGGTTCGCAGAATGTGAATGATGAAGCAGCTACTGTATGTTGTGTGTGTGTGTGTGCGCGCATGCGCACAGATGACAGTGACGAGGGGGACTTCTTTGAGGTGCGGCCCAAACAGAGACGGGTCCAGAATGTTCTCTACCTGAATGATGAAGATGAAGAGGAGGAGGGAGAGGACATGGAACAGGAGCATGAAGGCAGGAAGGTCATGGTAAGTACCACACATACCCCCGGACTCACACACACACACACACACACACACACACACACACACACACACACACACACGCACGCACGCACGCACATGCACACTCAAACACAAATACACAGGAATCAAAGACACTCACAGTCCTCTCGCGTTCACTTCATTAGAGAGGAGAATTTACCTCTAATGCTGACATGTCACAGATCTGTACCGCAGGAGGAGTGAGGAGGTACAGGTCAGACGCTAGAAAGGCTCTTCACAGTACTACTGCCATCCTTCTGGAAAAGGATGGAACAGAACTCCCAGCTGTCCACCAAGGCTCTGCCTTAGGCAACACTGGAGACCCTGGAAAGCAGAGTTAGTGCCAGTTCCAGTTCAGTTCAGTCAGTTTGGGAAATGAACTGAAATTCCATTCAGCAGCTGGAAAATCTTCATAGAAAATGATTGGCAATGATTTGCAATTCCTGAATGGAATTTCAGTTCACCCCACAAGATGGGAATGGAGTTGACCTCAGCTGTGTTTGGAGTAGTGTGTGTGCTGTGCTGTGGAAAAAAATCTGGCTGAGTATCTCATTTCACTCATCCATCAATAAGTTTGAAGTTTGTCTTGCATTCTTCTGAGTGGGGTTGCTCAAGGGGACTGTGCAAAGACACAAACCAAGAAGTAAATTTTGTCACTGGCATATTTGATTTAATTTGTCACACTTTTAATTGACATTTAATTTGTCAATCAGTCACTTTTAAAATGTCAAGAAAGAAAACCTGTTGCCACCAAGAAATGGGTACACTTGTGTCTGTATAATGAAAAGAGAACCATTTCCAGTCTGACCTTTAGATCTCCCTTGTCTGACACGTACCTTCCTCTGCTATGGCCTGAATGAAATTGATTTCTGCTAGCAGCGGCACACATCAGATTTGATATGTATATTTCTTGTACTTCATTTGTCTGTTATGAGTCATAAAGTGGAGGTGAGGAGAGCTGCCTTCCCTCCTGGCAGCTGTGCGGTGCACTGACTCACTGTCACCCCCTGGTGTCCGCACGCAGGTGTTCTTCACCCGTAATGGGAAGATCATCGGGAAGCGGGAGGCGGTGGTCCCAGCAGGGGGGTTCTACCCTACCATCGGGATGCTGAGCAGTGGGGAGAAAGTGAAGGTGGACCTGCACCCCCTTAGCGGATGAGAGGGGGCCCACGCTCTGAGACTGTCTGGGCGCAGGGGCGAGGCCAAGCCTTACCACACCTTTCCCCCTCCCTCCCTCACACTTCCAGCCTCTGCTCTGCCCAAAAAGATCAAAATGACACTTTTTATTATACATTTCCTTTAAAGCTTACAACAGAAGGTGAATTATTCTATTTTTCCTAATTTTTGCAGCTAGGCTTGGCACAGAAGGCATGGCAAATTTGTATATCAGAGCATCAGAATCTAAAAAGCCAAGCGAATGGGTTAGATACATAGCAGCAGAAACCCTGCTGGCAGTGGCTGCTGTGGCCACCAGGGGGGCCCATTTCTCCATGATGGTTAAATACAATACATTCTCATGCTGCTCAGTGGTGGTTATCAGTGAAAATCAAAGTCTTCAAGAGCCCATGGTTCTTCCTGCTTTATAGTGTCTGGTTATGTTTTAGGGCTTGTTAGCAAACAGAAAAAAACAAATGGTAAAACTGAGACTTATAAACTGTATATAGATAATAGTCTATTTTTGAATGTTATTACTTGAATATAAACCTAACCCCAAGATATCACTGTGGTGCAAAGGCATGTTTGAATATTGTGCTGGTTGTGCACAGCAGGTTGTCCTTAGACCTGAATTAAAGCTGTTGGTAGGTGGGGCAGGCGGTGTCAGTCTGAGCCGCTAATTCCCTGCTAGCGTTGCACGTTTCCACTTCTTTTGTTCAAAGGAATTACGGGAGTGTGGCTCACGAGGTAGGGGCTGGAGAACCAGAACCACATTTTCTGTGAGTCCCTGTGCCTCTGAATGTGAGTCTGGCACCCTCCAGGGCGTTTCAGCCTGCGCAGCGTGCTGGTGTCATCTCATTCCTCCCAAAGGTGCTTTTCACCGCCGTACAAGCTCTGTCCCTCGTGCAGCTGTCAGAAACCATGCCCCCTAGTGGTGAGGAGAAAGATCAGTCGCTGTCCTGGTGTTGTTAACACCTGGTGTTGTTTTTTAAGAGGCAGAGTGACTGACATAATTAGTGGTAATTATGCACAATTCACTTGAAGGGCAACAATTAGCTTATATAACAGTCTAAATAATGTCAGCGCTGGTTAGTGGCTGCTTGACTCGGCAAATACAGGTGGACATCTGAGCCAAACAAAGGCCTCCTGCTCTCTGTACCTATGTAAATCGCGCTTTCATTCAGATAGGACTAGCATGAAGTCTGAGTAACGTTTAAGTTATTAACTGTAACGTTTGTAGTCACAACATGGTTAGTAATTCCTGAGGAAGAGAAGGGCCCCCCTTCAAGAACTCCTTGGAAGTGCCAACAAGTGCACATTGCCAACCTGTAGCAGGTTGATCAGTGGCCATTTTACAGGGCTCTGCCTCATGAAACCGCCACTTCTAAGCAACTCTAGTGAGAGCTCTCAAACCCATCCCTAGCAGAGTCTTAGTCCAGCCACCTCCAGTGTTTCCAGGCTATCCATAACATGAACAATAATGCTATTGCCTTTTTAGCGGCAACACATGACAGAGCAGAGAAGTCAGGAATCTCTGGTCTGCGTGGTTTAATCACACTGAAGGATCCCTAGCATTTGCAGGGTGGCACGCTCTCCTCTTCCTCAACACCAATCAGCCTCACAAAGGTATCATATTTGTACACAGACGGCTAAAAGCCAAAACCACAGTCACGCCATATGCTGTTGTCACAAGCACTTTACAGATGTGGACTCCCAACAGCCGCTGAGCCAGAGTGCGGGGTTGTTGCAGGTCTCGTATCAGTGTGTCTGGGCCGATTTCAGGGAAAGCCTCCTGTCTGAATTAAAGGGTAGACTATTACTGTCTTTTAGCTTTTCTTTTTTTTCTTATGATTAAATTTTTTACTAAAAAAACGAGTTAGAATTGAGTTTGAGTTGAAACCAGTTTGGTTATGCATTCATCACTTTTCCTTTTAGTAGTTATAACTGCCCCGTTGCGGTTTCTGCCTGTTCTTTTGATGTCCTCATCAAAAGGCTAATAAAGAGGAAGTCATTAACTGCATTTGTGTTGAGTGTGATGGTGCCGCAGGTCACGCCCCTGTGTTCAGATGTGGGGCTGCCTCTCCATTATTGGAGGACGGATGGCTGTCCTTTTACATTCCTGTCCTCTTATTGGATATTTATTACTAACTGGGCATGTCTGAAACAGTGGTGTTCTTCCATGGAGCAGTGTGTTTATTTATTACACACTTACAGGCAGGGCAGATACCACAGAAGGACATTATTGTCTGGAGTGAGATTTGCCATGATATAGACAACAATCATTCGTTTTATATAACAAAGTATACTCTCAAGGGATATTTGCAATGTAATTAGCATCTACATCAGATTATGCATACTTAGCAATATATGCAACCCAAGTCTGTGCCTATATGGCTGACACATTGGTGCCTTCTTGTGGTAACATTCAAGCATCTTGCACTGGGGTGATTTTCAACATGTACTTTCCTCCAATTAGTCAGGTGAGGTCCCATGTGACACATCTGGACCAATCATATGTGAGGGGGAAAAAAATGGCATACCCTGCTTTGGGTACTTTCTGCCCTTGACAACACATCTAAGATCATCTTGCCCACCCCCAGTCCTAACCCCATCCCTATACTGTTTAAAATTTGATTCTGATCTAGGATCAGTTGCTGAGGACAGAAAGCACGCACACCAACTCTGAATCCCACAGCTGGCCCATGGATGTTGGCTTTATCAGTATCACAAATTGTAAGATTAAATGCAGGTGCCAAACAGCTGTCCCAGGAGATGAGGTCTGGCTTAAGGAGGCAGCGTTCAGATGACCAAGTGTTCTGGGTGGCAGAGTAGGTTTAGCTGTGGGGCTGCACATCTAGTTATGTGTTAGAAGATGATATGTTGGCCCTGCCCACCATTCACCAGAGCCATGTGGCTCCTGTCAGTGGCTGTTGCTCAGTACCTCTCTTTCCAGCAGCTGCACTGCTGTTAATGTGTACATAAATAGAGATGTTTATATGCCAAAATAAAGCTATTTCCATAGAGCTTTGCCTCTCTGTCTTCATTTCAAAACCCTGGGTCCCTCATCTCTGAGGGGTAGGAAAGATGTATTGCATACAGAAGGAGAACTGCAAGTCCTCATTTTGTACATAGCCAAAACTCAAACACTAATGTGACCAGATGCACTCTGGTATGTATATACACACACCAACGTGTGCCTTTTCCTCTTTATTGAATAGATGTAAAAACACCAACAATTAAATATTCATTACACTATACTTGAGCACATATAACCGTTTACAGATTAGTATTGGCCTGGCAGTTTGATTCAGTACATCATGAAGGTATTTCATACCATACATGTCAATGTGCAAACAAACCATTAGTACAGGTGGAAATATGACAATTTCATAAATAGCTTGCATTGACAAATAGATCATTCATTGATTTAAAGTTATCACTGCTTGAACATTCTTGAATTGCCAACATTACAGTGTGCAGATCTTTTGGACCCTTTGTGAACAACCATGAAATCACTCTCCTTTTCCTGTTCAGTTTAGATTGCACAAGTAGCTTTCCATGTTTTCCACAGGCATATTAAAATAATGAAAAGAAATAAAATCACGGAATGTTGAACTCCCCCCCCCCCCATTCACAAACACTCATTTAAAAAAAAGAGTGAGACTGGGTTTAAGTAATGATGCTTGTCAGATGCACTGATTGGTTTAGTTTACTTTTCTGTGGGTTTGAAGAACTCGCACAAACCTGCCAGTCACCTTGAGACTCCGCCCAGCGCTCGTCTAGTTTCATCTGATTCTATACACACTCACTCATCGCAAACCCACTTCAACTCCACCACACAGACAAAGATTCAAAGGCCAGTGTCTTTCTCTCAAACAACAAAAGTAACACCTATTAAAATGCATAGTTTCCAGTTTAGAGTCACGCATTACAGTGAGACAGTCCCCTAAATGGGTTGGGTTTGTCACTCCACACTGTATAAAAGCTATAACAATTCCAAAATCGTTCTCGTTTTAGGTTTAAAAGACACACATGATGTCAGCTGCTATACTGTAACACATACAAAAGGAAACATACAAAAACTTCTTTTCCAGCAAACTTTAGAAAGGTGGCAAGTATAGAACTGTGTCGGAAGCTTGGAATGTCATCACACCATGTTCCTTAAGTATAGCCGGCTTCTGGGGAAGGGCGGTAAAACCTTCTTTCCCTTTGAAAGGAACCTGGCCTTTCAGAGTGTCACGGCCAAAGAAGTTCATCAGTGGAGAGATTTTGAAAAGGGAAGACAGAATGATTGCACCAAAACCGAGAGACGGGCCGCCTATCTCTAGCAAAAGAGCAGGAGGTTCCCTTGTGATTGCTGGCAAGGCCTCTAAAGTTTCAATTCACAAGTTATAGAAGATGGAAAAAGTCATAAAGAAAACTGACTGGCGTTCTTTCGGCATAAGTTTTTTTTTTTTTTTTTTTTTTTTTTTTTTTTGAGAAGTTGCATGGGTTTCACCCCTCCTGCTCTGCATCCTCTTCCTCCTCTTCCTCGTAGTATCGGTTCCTCTTGATCTGCTCTTCCACAGACAGCTCCCCGCCGTCATCCTCATCATCCACGTCCTGGGACGCCCTGTCAAGCTTGCTCTCCTGCAGGGGCGAGGGGGATGCCGGGACATCTGGAGAGACGCTTTGGAGCTTCAAAGAAGGCACCTTCTCCTCCTGCTCCTGCTCCTCCTCCTCTTTTTCTCCCATTCTTTGTTCCCCTTTCTGTGGTTGAGGGGACACATCTTTTGTGTCCTGTGCAGATCTGTTCTCCTCTTCCTCTGAGCCGGTTTCTCCATTTACAGTGCTGCCCCTGGGCATGACCCTGTCCTCCTCCTCCTCCCTCTGTTTCGTCTCCTCCTTCTGCTTTGTCTCCTCCCTCACTGGCTTTGACTCTGGCTCTGGTTCCTTGCTGCTGGGGGCAGGGGTTGGACGAGTCTCCTCCAGGGAGGCTCTCCTCTCCAGCAGCCTGATTGGGCGGCGTGGCTCCCTGGGCGCAGGGGTGGGGGTGGAGGCAGGGCTGACGGCCAGGGAGAAGGGGCGGCTGCGCTCCTTCAGAGAGGCGCTCCTGCGCAGATTCTTGAGCTCGGAGCGCTCGGTGCTTGGAGCAGGGGGCAGGGTGTCACCCTCGGGTGGCCACTTTGCTCGGAAGGGCCTCACGGATCCGACTTCCGACTTAGAAGCCCCGGGGGCCCGTTCACCCTCGGTGGACGGCGGCCAGGCGATCTTCAGCCGCCGGGTCTCCACGGGCTTCTCAAAGGCTGGTTTCTCATCCATCGCCAAGCTGTGCACCCGTGTCTCCAGAGTGGCTGCCAGAACGTTGACCTTGGCCACAGACGACTCCTCTACTAGGGGGTTCTGTGGCTTTGCGGCAGGGGACTCTAATGGAGGAGCCCTTACCCTCACTGCTTCCTCTTCCTCCTCCTCCTCCTCGCCCTCACTCCGTGCCGTCCACAGCTCCTTGTGTGGCCGGTGACCAAAGCCCTCATCGTAGTTTCCCTTGGCTTTAAACAGCTGGTTGAAGTGCGGCTTGCAGTACACGTTACCGTGCAGAGAAGCATAGTTTCCCAAACTGGCCAGCAGGAGGAGACAAAAGGCAAAGAAAAGACACACGTATAAGAAACTGGGGGTTTCAATGCCTGTCCCCTTGTCAAATGACTTACAGAGGACTTCAGACACTGTGTTAGGATCCAGGGATGTGTCGCTGTGCAGTGCAAACTCACCTCAGCTTGGTGTTACAGTGCAAGCAGCGGAAGCAGGTCTTGTGGAAGATCTGCTGATTGGCCACCAGGCGCTCCAGTGGATAGACTGTCTTCAGACATGCCACACAGCTCTCCTGCACAGGCACGCGGAACTTCTAAACACACACAGACAGACAGACAGACGCACACGCGCACACGCACACACACACACACACACACACAGATTAGGCAGAGACAGCAAAATGGCTTTGAATCCATACTGAAGGTGCCAAGCTGGTGCACAGCACATGTGCTGGGCAAACACTTACTCTCACTGCCTTGGGCTGGGCATTGTCACTCTGGGGAGAAGGTGCTGCTGTGTCTGTGCTGGACCCTGCTGTTTCCACTTGGGTCCCTGAAAACACAGACAGACCTGCAGTGGATGCAGTAACATACCATACAGTACCATACTGACACTAGAGGGAGCCATTAACAAAATAATTGAGCTGAAAGGAAGAGTTGCGTGTCAGTGAAATAGGCATGTTACTCGCTGTTTACAAAACTGAAGATACATCGTCTGCTTAAACCAAAAAGGCATTTAAAACCCTCAAAGGCTTCACTTGACTCTCCTCCCCTAAGAATTGTTACGTGGAAAAAAGAGACGATGGGACAAAGTGTCACTGAGACACGGTGACTACAGTGCAACATGACAGGAAGTAGTACAAAGCAGAGCCAAATGAGGAGTCGCTGACCCAGCACAGCGCTTGCCAACAGTCTCCATCCAAGACCTGAACACCAGGAGCCGGCCTGAACTGGGCTTTGTTCCAGAACCTTCCCCCAGAAACAGGGATCCCTCTGTCTCTGTGCTGTCCGAGGGAGTTTTGTGCTCAGAGTGAGCTCTCCTCGATTTTCACAGCCCTCCAGACTCAGAGCTCAGACACTCTTCTTTCATCATCCCTCACCTTGCGAGGCCTGTTTTCCAACAGACCGTCCCTACTAGGCCTTTAATACATGGTGACCCCTTACTCAGTCATTTTGTTCACTCCTTTTCAGTTGTAATGCAGTGCAACTCCTCCCCTTTCTGACTCATAGGCTTGAATGCACGGTGTCTGCGTTAACCTGACCTTTGGGTGATGTAGAATAGGGCTGGAGGAGAGGGTAGGTTAACTGTATGAGGATACTTGGAATCGCTGGTGTTGACTCACCATTGCTCTCTGCAGTGGAGGAATGCCTGCTGCTGGCCTCAGGGGTAGGGCTCTGCAGGGGACAGTGTCACAATGGTCATGACCAATGCCCACATTGACCACGCCCCCCAGTAACCATACCCACACCGGCCACGGTCATACGTACTGTGCCCACGCTGGCAAGGTGCACGTTCTCTTTCTGGTCCACCCCGGGTCTGGTTGCCTCGGCCTCGGCCTTTTCCACCTGCTGGGGGGAGATTTTGTACGGTCCTGTCAAGTTACTGCACAATCCACCTTTCCATCACCCAGGCCCCATGTCTAAACTGTCTAAACCACACGCTGGATACGAATCCACCGACTAAAGGGGAAACGGTCCCTGACAAATGACATGCCATGTCTACAGTGACAGGATAGAACAAAGAGCAGCTCTCATGGCCACCTGCAAGGTGAGAGACCGAACACTTAGGGGCTCCATCATGACAAGCCAAAAATGATGAACATTGGGAGAGTTTCAGATTAGCACAAGTTAACGTGTGGTAATGCTTGCATGATGCCATGCTCACACTCACTTGTCTGGAAGTGCTGTTACCCTGGTCTGACATTGTTGCTCATCTAACTTGGATGAATACACTTCTGTTCTCTTGCGCTGAAAGTTACTCTGAATTAGAGCATCTGCTAAATGAATGTAATGTAATATTTTGGAGAGGTGATAAGGTAGTTGGTACACCTGACTGAGGAAAGCTCCGTGTCTCTCTATAATAGAATGCAAAAAAACTAAACACAAAGTCCAGCACTTGGCGAAAGATTGAAGAATGTCTTGAAGACTGTATTGTTAAATTGCCCTGAAGAGCTGGCAGTCCTTTGAGCTTGATCAGTCACTTAATGTGGTAGAACCTTTACTGTGATTAGCCAGCTGCTAACCACTGAGCCTAAACACCATGACGAATGGGGACCAGTGAGCAAAATCACACCTCCCCTGTTCCCCTCAGGGCACTGCAGATAAGGAGAGAGGGTGTAGCTGCATAACAATGCTGATAAGCAAATGCTGCATCGCCACACATGGTCCCTTATCTTCATCTGTGCATGAGGTCTCAGATGTAAACTAGGACCAACTCTACAACATACAGTCAGTGTTCCTTGATAACTCATGGTCAGCACTCTTCTGTAACACAGTCAATTCAATTCAAACACCTTGATCAGTATGACAAATTGGTTCTCATACTGTCAAATACAACAGTCTAATGAATATAACAGGCTCTGATTAACATGATGCAGTACCATGCTGTTCCAGGCAGGGGCAGCCACAGAAATACCTGCTTTTTCACAGTGCACACACACACTGGTCTCTGAGGAGACACACTCACATTGTGTGGAGGGGGCAGAGAGTCCTGCTTGGACACGGCTGCCTGGTACTTGGCCATCCTGTCCCGGATTGAGGTGGTGTCCCGCGGCTGGCCTGAGGAGGTCAGTCCATCCAGGACCCCTGGGAGGGGCAGACAGAGAGACAGGTCACCCTGACCACCCACACACAGGGCTAACATACCTTTCATGGCAGAGCCAGCATAAAATGTATCAGTCTAAGACATAGAACCCTTATAGATACAGGGTGAGAGACACTCCTTAGGACAATAGGGGAAACAGCTCACACACTGGTTCAAACTGCTGAGCTTTCAGAGTGTGGCCTTAGCCCTTTCCTGCTTTTGATACTGAAGCTAACTCAAAGCACTGCAGAAAGGAAGCAAATGTCCTGACACCACCGATTTCCGCTGCTCACAACAACTAAAATAGATGTCTATTCAACATCTGATATCCTTGCCTGTCCAACAGTTTTCTTCACTTTGCCCTCAAGGTACTCTTCCTGGTGCTCTGTGTTAGACTGTGCTGTCTCTCTCTGGTGCTCTGTGCTGTACCTTGTTCTCCTGACCGCTGATCCATGTTGTCTGAGATGCTGCTGTTCCTTCCAATCCTGCTTGGCTGTCTGGACACCTGGGAAATAAGCGAGAGTTCAGTGTGATGTCTCCCACACTCAGGCCTTTCCTAGAGCCAGGACTATACGAAACCATTACATCTAAGCTCTCACCATCTCTGAAGCATTTTGAGGGTACAGTGTGAACAGACCCATCCTTTTCTTCCTCAGAAAAAATCTGGCCACCCTTTTCCCCTCTCACTAGCCCTGGGGGAACCCACGTTACTACATCACCACATTCACACCTTCAGGTCAGATGAGTGACCCCGCCTACCCTAGAATAGGCCACACCCCCTGTCCATAAAACAAAAAGGACAAATGACCCACCTCTGAAACTCAAAGCAAATCAGACTTACACTGGAAACACATTGCATTATACAAGGCCCAATGTCGTTGAAAAATAAAGTAGCCAGATACAAGAAACTGATAAAAAAAAGTCTGTTTACGAAAATTAAAGGACCAAAAAAAGAGCTCCAGTTCTCTCCAGCAACACGGCGATTTCAAAGCGACCACAGCTACACCCCAGTAGAGAACTTGCATGCTTCATCTGTTTTGGGAAGGGAAGAGGGGTATCAGACAGCCCTGGGATCTTGTTTTGGGGCAATCCTCTGTTTAGCCTGCAGCTTCAGGGATGTGGTGGACCTGCCAGTCAAACACAACCCCCCACCCACCCACCCACGCTGATTAATCCCCTTATGAGCTCAGAGAGTAAAGACACCCACAGAGTGGACGTCTGTGCTACAGTTTGTCCCCATTTCAATTTGGGGGTGCACACTCCACAGCACCATCAATACACATCCCCCATGAAGTAGTGGGGCCATCTATCTGAATTTGTCAGGTGTTAATGCTGACAGGCACCAACTGCACTTGGGACACTCCCCGTGTGGCTTGTGTGCCATGCCATTTCTCTCCAATATCTAGTGTGTCACTGTGTTGTGACAGCAGAACTAGTTCACCTCGGATAGGCCCACGTCTCGACTCCTCTTAACTTTTCTCTTGCATAACAGATTGTCCCTATAACAGGGGTAAGCATGGCTGAGTCATGCGGGGTGATACCATAGCAGGGGTCACCAGGCACAGAGCAGGTAAGGACAGCCTGTGTCGGGGCTCAGCTGTAGGGCTTAACTGCAATGGGTAGTGACAGCTAGGGATGTTTCACAGACAGCAAACTCAGAGCCTCACAGAATCGCTGCTTTACATACGTGGTGTTGCGTTGATAATCTGAAAGACAGGGATGTAATAACTTCTTGAGGTTGCTTGTTTTTATTAACCAAAATGCACCGGCAGATTGAATGCCTGGAGCTGTGTCTAAAATCACAATGTTTCAATGCGGGGACTGCATTCAGATCTAATTTATTTGATGACCAGGTCAACAATTTCAGTGCTGCATTTTTCTGTAAAAGTCACAGAAAGGCCACAGACAATTATTCAGAATTGACAGACATGTATATGAATACAATGCATTCAATAATGGAAAAGTGAGCAAAAATCCTATTTGTTACAGCAAAAAGTTGCCTAAAGCTAACATGATAGTTTTCCTCTCTTGTTCAGGAAAAATACAATCTCATACGCTGAAGTCTCCACTGATAAACACTTCTGAGAAAAGGAGAGATTCTTTTCAAATGTATGACTCAAACATATTTAGGTAAGTTTCACAAATGTACCTAAAAATTTTAACTGTGTAGAATCACATTACATTACATTATTGTCATTTAGCAGAGGCTCTTATCTAGAGCAACTTACACAGGTTCCATTCAGCCAACTGGCTATTTACTGAGGCAACTGTGGGTTAAGTACCTTGCCCCAGAGTACAGCAGCAGCATGCCTGTGGTGAATCGAGCAGTTACACCTTGTGACCTTTCGGTTACGAGCCCCGCTCTTTACCACAGCACACTGCAGGAATATGTGAACAATGACGCTTTGAAGAGGAAGTGGGAGAATGTGCCTCAGTGTGAAAGGTGGTTTACAGTCAGAGGGACATGGAGGGTGATGAATGACTCTGTAGTTCTTTGATGGTGCATAGGTCATTCCCCACTGCAACTGGGTTCTTTGCGGAGGGGGTGTCTACCCCCTCTTTCTGTTGGGAGTGGGTTGGCTTTGCAGAACACCTTTATGCTGCACTACACTACATGGAAGAATGACCTCATGTACTGTATGAGGAAAACCTCTCTTACGATAGCAGAGGTCCCAGCTCATTAAAAAAGAGCACTAGGGAGCTAAACCCTATAAAGGTCTTTCACTGGAGGTTTTGGAAAGAGAGGAGCCCAGGTGAGGGATTAGTCATACTAAATATACCAATCAGGAGCCAGACAGGGGCACTTTGTTGTTGTGGTGAGCAAGACGAGGTGGTGAGGGGAGGTGGCGGTGAGGCAGCTGGTGAGACCTTTAAATACCAAAAGCACCCCTGAGAGGATTATCTCTGGAGGGGCAGGGGGGCAGAGGATGAGCTGGTCACACTGTCCCATTGGTGGAGAGGAGGAAGGACACAACCAAACAAAACCCTGCCCGAACCAAACCAATCTCACAACAAGACACGGGGGCTGTCACTAATCTTGGGGACCCATTAGTACTGGATGTTTTCTTTCTCTCTCTCTCTCTTTCTCTTGCTAAAAAGAGCACAGGCACCAACAGAACAAAACTATCCTGGGAATGTCCCCCTTATCTGAACGATAAGATATTCGCACGAAAAGCACCATAGTGAAAAGGAGTGGTGGTGCACTGTCGTGGGATGACCGAGAGGCGATAATAAAAAAAAAAACTGATGAGGTCAAAAAGGTTTGATGAGGTGATGGTGGTTTATTTCACCCAAGCCGTGACTGGTGAAAGTGACAACAAATAATACTAATTTAACAATAATGAAAAAAAAAAACAAAGAATAACACAAACAAAATGCAAACAATGATTGCCTAAGCAGGCCAAAAGAGAACACATCAATTAACCTGTGATTCTCACTCTACTCTTTTCCCCCCTCTACTGACTGAGAGTTGCTCTTATAAAGGCAATCAGCCATCTTGGATTAAACTAATCAGAACAACATAAATCAATTAACTCAACAAAAGCCATAATGCAATAAATACTGGCATACAAATATTACTCTATCACATCTAAAATGTTTCCTGGACATTTTCACTCCTTACAAACCAATACAATTAAATTATAAAAGATTAATCAGCCATCACCGGAAACTCCCCCATCGTCACCTCCCATGTTGGTCAGCCCCATTTGTCTGCTCTCCCCCCAAACCTACAAGTCCCATCAGCCCCCAGCCCTCGGGTCCTTTGGCTGATGGAGTCCCTCCTGCTGGTGCCCGTGGAATCACAGGTAGGTCCTGTTTCCCCCCAAACCACAAACATTACTTCAACTGAAAATAGATGTGCAATTGACAGAAAAAATTGTCTGATATTAGAAATGCTTAAACATTCAGTTGGCCACCCTGCATGTTAAAACATTCCAACTGTCCTTCTTGATTTATAGAGTCAGTGGTTTGAATGTCTTTTGGGAGGAGGAAAACCAAAGGAGCTGGTGATATACAATGGGGATATGCTTGCTTACTTAAGCTAAATTCATGTAACGGACATGCACTCCATTACATGCACCACGAGCGAGACAGCAGCGGGCCAGTTCTCACGCTGTGACGCAATTCGCCGAGTGGGTAAAGAGAAGGACAGAGAAAGAGATGCACCACAAGACAGGCCGAAACAAGCGCAGCTATCTGAAGTATTTACGAAGAAAACAGTGCAGTCAATGACCCAAACAGAGACGCAGCTTGCAAAACAGGGATCAGGTTCTTCATCTGCCTGTTGTGTAACAGGGTGGCTTTGGAGAGAATCGAGAAAGGGTTACAGCTCTGTTTTCACTGAGAGGCAAGAGATTGCCCTCGGGCGCTCCTGCCATTGCTCAAAATGTTTAATGGAAGCGGAAATTTGCTTTTGATGCCACCCCACCAGGTATTCTCATTCAGTAAATCAGGAAAAATAAACCAATGACCACCAATGAACAATTTCTCCTGCCTACATTTAAACAACAGAGGAAAAGCTTTTAACTTCATATTTCACACATTCCATATTCACACCCAGATAGAATATTCTATTCTATCCTGGCCCTTTTTTTCCCCCAGTTTTGTCTTTATAGTGCAGAGTGTTATCCTTGGTGAGTGGCCATTCAATATTCTTGCAGGACGTTCCACTTCAAACGTTATTTCACTTGGACACATTTACCACCTACACATGTCATGTGAGAGCTATGAATCTGAAGTCTGATTATTATCATAATAATGTTTTTATTATAACATTATTAATCTGCTTAGCAGACACCATTATCCAGGGTGACTCACATGGCTTATGCATCATCCATTTATACAGCCAGACATTTACTGATGCAATTCTGCCTCCACCTGGGGAGCAGAACCAGAAAGCTCTGAGTTACGAGACTCACTCCCTACCACTGCACCATACTGCTGCCCACACCAGCCGAGTTCTGATACAGGAGCCACACCCTTTCCATGCAAGTGGCCTGGAAAGTCTTTCAGAATGATTCAGTGGCATTGTGGTTAAAGTCTCTGTGCTAAAACCAGAAGGGTAAGGGATCAGTCCCTTGCCAGTCTTTAAGCTTTAAAAAATCTTCAGACTTTAAAAATGGGAAATGGTCACCTTTGCACTTCGACCAGACAAAGTACATTTCATTGAGACAGTGGGTAGTTAATTTTGTAATAAAATACTTTAATAGGAGAACTGATATTAAATTATTCAAATCCAAAGAAATTTTAAAAAATTTCAAGAAAATCCAAAGGGGTTCACAGTATGATAAAATATAACAAGATGTAAATTTTTCATGGAGTTACATTTTTTCCTGCTTTACAGCAAGTTGGGGCCAATGGAATGCTACCTATACATTGAGGCTATCATACTAGAGAACTGTACACTCAAAGTGTTGAGATGGGTGTGGGAGATATGCATTTCTTCACAACATCACCATAAAATACTAGATACACACAAAAAATCTTCACATTCCTCCTCTTCAAAAAGCCTAGTGATAAATTCTCAGCCAAAGCGGTGTATTCAAACCTGGGGCTGTGATAGACCTACACCCCTCTAGTCATCTCAGCTGCTGGTTTTGGTGCCCGTTCCATCGCCAATCTATCTGATTAACTGATATATCAGATTAGTGGTGAGCAGATTTTGGGACACTCCTTAGGAGGGATTTGGGCTGTGCGCCTGTTTGCGCTGAGGAGGGAGTGCAGAGGGTGAGCATGCAGGGCCGTCCCCGCTCCACGACCCCATGCAGGAAAGGGGAAAAGTGTGGCTTTGATGAGGGAGAGAATGAGGTCTGTGTACAAGCTGGGTTTGGGAGCCCCTTGGTGCTCTGGGTAAGGAGTGTGTGCATACCAGCTCCATGACATCAGCCCTGTAAGACACAGCCTACCCAGGCCAGGCACACAGCGAGCAGTGGGGTTAGCACTGTTTGTGTGTGTGTGTGTGTGTGTGTGTGTGTGTGTGTGTGTGTGTGTGTGTGTGTGTGTGTGGTGTGATGACTGCATATGTGTGTTTGAGGGTATGTGTGAGTGTGTGTGTGTGTGTGTGTGTGTGTGAGAGAGAGAGAGTGTGGGGTGTAAGTGTGTGTGTGCGGTCTGTGCGAGACCATGTGTTGGATATTGTATATATGGATGTAGATATATATGTGCAGTTATGGGGGGGTCCAGTCCTTATCCCATTTCCTGTACAGCCCACATCTGCCTTGCCTTACTTCCTGTCAGCTGACGGAGCTGTGGCTGTTTAGGACCTGGACACAGGCATGGAAGGCTTGCGGAAGCTGTGGAAAAATTAAGTGCACTGTCTCAAACTCTGCCAACAAACTTGGATGTGCCCTGATGCTCGTAGAGGGCAGCATGCTTGGCTGAGTGGATTTGGACAGGCTCACCAAAACAGTGGCATCTGTGCCAAGCTTTGTCTCCTCTCAGCTGACACAGCGACTAACCCTGTAACATGGGAGCACTTGATGTTCTCTGCTGGCTCAGTGAATAGATGTGTGTGTGTGGTGTGTGTTTTTCACTCCAGAGACAAACCTTAAATTATCTGAGTGTATTCCTGCTCTGCTTCGAGCCCTTCATAGAAGGACCTGTATTTAACATTCAGAGTCTCAAGGCCGAGCGTGAAGTAGCTGGCTGTGTGCTGGTGGGCATAAGGTAATGTTGTCTTACAGTCATGCTGCTGGCCTTTGTGTTAAACATAGAGCCATTCTTCTCTGCAATGTGCCAGCAGTGGCATGCAAGAGGTATAGGGCTTGCATGCAATGATGCCAAAAGAATGTTGGTGAAAATGCCATTGTGCCCTCTATTCCCACAAAGTGAAAAAGAGCAAACTCATTTTTTCGATTACTCGGTTTTCTTTGGCAATTACATCAGCACACACAAGTCAAAGGAAAATGGAAACGTGCTCTGCATGTACAGTAAAGTCACTGGTAAAACCTGCGGTAGTGAGTGGAAATCCTTTTAGTTCCTGAGATCTGGTTTCATTCCCGAGGTGGCTGTGGACTCCAACGCCTCCTTACCAGAAATAACAGAACTCAGCAGAAGGCATTTCAAGCCCTTTCTCCCCTCCATGGTTAAAATAAGCAACTGCACAAGTGAGCTCAGCCCTGGCAGAAAGGTCACAGATGGTGACAGATTGCCTAGACCCAGCGTTAAAGACCTCCAAGGTGGTTCTTTGCAGAAATGCAGGAATGTCTTTGCATTCCTCTCTCCCGGCAGCAATAAAGGGCAGGGTTCAGGCAGGAGGCACAGGGGCAGGGATCCTACTGACATCTGCTCTGACGGCTGGCAGTCTTCCCCAACATCTAAAGCCTCACCACAACAAAGCGTCTGGCAAGTCACCTCCACCCCCACAGATCACTGTTCCACTTTGTACTGAGGCTGCAAAAGCCAGGTCAAAGTCCCGAGGGTCGTGAATTTGTGTGTCAGTCGATGGCCACGCCCACACGCACGGGGCTGGGTGTGTGTGTGCATGTGCCTGGAGGGCAGAGCTATAGTTGTCCTGTAAACACCTGTGTGCCCACCGCAGGGTGTGTGAGAGGGATGACTGTCCCCCACAGAGTCTGTGGGCCCACATGTTCTCAGCCCGCTCAGCTCTGTCACATGCTCCAAGCTCATCAGCTAAATTGTGGGTTTGGCTTGACTTCAGCCAATTGGGGACAGTTAAACTTCAGCCAATCAGGGAAAACTTGACTTCAGCCAGTCAGGAATGGTATATTTCATTGTGACAACATCATTAGTGGGCAGGACAACTGGCTGAGAACTTCACCCCAACCTAGGCCAGAGGACAGATGTTTTTTTTTTTGTGAAATGCAGAGCTGAAAGAGTTTTATGGAGAGATACAACAACACAGAGGTTCATAAAGAGAGAAAAGATGATCTAATCAATACACATGTTTAGGGAAAGTCAAAGACTGACACCTGGGTGCAAACACCACACACTGTCAGGTGTACCAAAAAACCCTGAATGGTCCAAAAAACCAAAGCATGTGTCGCAAATGACAATCAGACATTTGGGCTGCCAGACTGGTTCCTGGAAACTGCCCGTTTAGTTAATTCATCTTGATTTACTTTTGATATACTTTAAAAATTTCAGAGCTTTTTGCACGTAAACATAAGGAATGAGGGGACATCTCTCAGCAACCACAGAGAGTGCGTGAAGACAGGGCTTGCTTATAAGGGAAAACCTCCATAAATTCCTGACAGAATGTAAAGGTGTCGGGAGTAACAGCCATGTGTGGATTTACATAGCAGTCAGTTACAGAGACTTCATGGTAGTAATCCCATGCAGTCTGAATGCACAGGTGTTAGGAGCAACAGCTGTGCACAGACACAGCAGTCAGGTTCACAACAGTAATCACAGACAGCGAATGTGTGCGCACACTTACTTTGTTACGCACGCCTTCCCCCTTCTCAAACATCATCTTCAGGCTGTTCAGAGGCACGCTGGGCTTTTCAATGGGGCTGGTTGGCACGCTGCCCGGCCTGCCCTCCTCCCTCAGGCTCCTCTCCATGGCTCCACCCTCCTCTGCCTCACTTGCTCCGCCCACAGGGTACTGGAGGTGGCTCCCGTTGCTGGGCGCAACCAGAGACTTGGCCGAGAGAGGCTGCTCCCCCTGTGAGCTGGGCCCGGGCTTGGGGGCAGGCTTGGAGCCCGGCAGGGGTGTGAGGTGTGCGTGAGGTGGGGTGGCTGGGACAGGCGTGGGCTTGGCCTGGCAGAGGGGCTGCTCCCAGCGCTTCTTCAGCACACTCAGGGTGCCAGAGCGCAAGGATTGGGGCAAGGTGTCCAGTACCTGGGCGGAGGAGAGGGATGAGACACAAAGCACAGAGAGAAGGTGATTAGGCAACTGCCTGCGGTCATATATGGTCAAATACGCTCAGCACGAACACAACCTCAAATCGCTGCCACTGTTCCCATTTCTGTTTATATAGACATTTATATACTTAATGTGTCATATATTGCATTATAGAGATGTGTTCAAATGAAATAATTCCTGACGTAACAGCGTTCAGAAACACCAACATCTCTTCAGCCCTACTGTTGACAAATGCAGAGACATTGTGCAGTGGTGTCTAAGGAAAACGTCATGCTCTGCTAGCAGTGTGGACAGCAGAGGCTCAAGGGTCATGTCACAGGAGCAGGAAACGGAACTAAGCACCACAGAGTCCACTGCAGCGGCCCTATGGATGGATTTCACAACACTGGGGGCAAGGCAGCACCGGCACAGCTGCCGGAATGCTTCAACAGCAGGAAAACTCAACAGGGCAAAACAGCAAATGCTCATCCCTAAAGTCAGTCAAGCCAGGGAGATGCTGTGAGAAGGGTCAGGGCGCTATAATACAGAACTCTACAATGTATAGCACCATTTTGATACTATTTTGAGATTCCACACTGCATAGTCATAACACCCTGACCTCCATGGTACTGAACTCTGTGAATCTACTTCCATCTGCATAAACAGCAAAACAAGGCCATCAACCTCCAACAGTCAAATGAAAAACCTTTTATGTTATCTTCAGTTTTTTTCCATTTTAAACTTTCAGATCAACAAAATTAAAAACACTTATAATTCACAATAGTTGAAATTCCATCAGTTTAACAATCCCACACCAGTCCCAATCCTCTTCAGTAAAACTTTACCCAAGGATCTCATGTGGATGTAAATGATCTCAGGACAAACAACAGAGCCACTACTTGCAGACCTTCTGTAACAGCAGAAAGGAGACGCTCCGCACAGAAAGCAGGGGTCAGTTACACTGCACAAGGAGGGTCTGCCCTTAGCAAAGCCCTCTGCCCTAAGAGTGAAGCTGAGTAGCAGAGGAGAAAGGGAGAGGGTGAAAGCAGGAAGGACAGGAAAAGAAATGCAAACTTGAAACCCAGAGGAAACCCCTATGGTCCCTTCTGTTGTCTAAGCCTTGTTGCTGTTACCGTTACTGTAAAGGACAGCCAAGCGTTCCCTGTCTCTCTCTCTCTTTCTGAAGGAGGAGTAAGAAGCCTGAGAAAGGTTGTCCAGCTGTCTCCCTCGCCGAGCTGCTGCTGAGTGGGTGAGACAGAGCTCTCCCAGATGTGAGTGCAGGAACCGGCCCACCCCCGAACTGAGAGAAGAAAAGAAAAAAATCCAGGAAACGAGGAAGCAGGAAATGATACATTTGGGAAGGGGTTAACCCTTCGTTGGCTGAAATAGTAAGTTTTAACTGTGTAAAGCTTTTTGACTTTATCTTGTCTGCATGATGTTTCTGCTGTGTCACTAAAATGGAAGCATGTTTATGACACAGAGTATCTGTAAAGAGCAGGTTACATTACTGTCATTTTCAGTCATAAAAACTCATTGGCCCAGCCACTAGAGGTGATGTCTCTCAATGAATATCCACCCACATTACTGTCCCTAAAATGCAAATGGCTTTCAGCATCAGACTTGCAGACTACACTGGTGGCAGTAAAGTGCTTATCGCAGCTCTGAACGCAAATGGGACAACTGACACGTGTTCCACTCTCTAGCTTGTATTTGAGCCCTTAAGCCACATGCACATATTACAACTTCAGCCCTGATTTGGCTTGTTTAAAAGCCATAACAAGCTTTCTAGGATTGTTGCTGAAATTGGTGTATTGTATGCTGAAACCATGTCTCAGCTCAACACCTGTGATCCATGTGAGCATTGATAACCGCTCTTGCAAGTGTCTTCCAGCTGTTGAGAAGATTTCTAGCAAGCTTGTAATTTTTATTCCTGATTGCTATTCAGTATTGGGTTTCAATACTGTGAGGAAGAGCCAGCAGCCAATAAAAATACACACTCGACAATAACATTACTTGTCAACAAAAGACAGCTGTTTTGCACTTAATTCTTTTGAGTGCAACTACATTAAAGCTGTGAGAGATGAAGATAATAATGGAAAGGTGAGACACAAGCGGCCAGCCAGAAATTCACAATGGACAGAGCTGGAAGAGGAGACGTACTGAACTGCGGTGAGAACACGATGGCTCATTTAATCTGTCTGCAGACACTCACCACAATCACAGCAGACAATGGAAGCAAGATATGCTGGGCAACTCAAGAGGAAAAGCTTTTCAGTTTGTGTGTCCACCTCTTTATTGCCATATAGGGCTGCACTGGTGACCAGTGGGCAGAACAGGGTGTCTATGCAGTAGTTTCCAATAAAATCTTGAGGTAGTGACACACACTAAAACGCCCTCATTTCAACACTTGCGTGGTGAGTCAGCCCCGACTACACCAGTTCCACAGTGGCCCTCTCATGATGACTGTTGGGTTTGCCTGCAGTAAATGTGCAGTGCATGGGACTGTCAGAAATGGTGATGTATGCACTAGGGTAACCTTTCCTTAGCCTCCATGCTACCCTGGTGTGCCTGACATGGGGTAATGCCTCTCAGTCCTCTCACCCTTTCACCCTTTCAATCCACCTCTTTCATCCTAGTGTGGCATAATGATTAATAAGTTGGGGCTTACAGCCCAACGGTTGCTGGCTCAGTTGCTAGGTAAGGCACTACTGTCGTAGCCTTCGGTAAGGTATTTAACCTGAACAACTTCAGTTAATATGCAGCTGTATCACTGCAGAAAATGGAAGAATGTAAGATATGTAGGCCGCTCTGGAGGAGGACAACTGCTACGAAAATGAGGTGTAATGTACAAGCAACTTTACGTATCCACTAAGTCCTCTCCCTTCCAGGACTTCACCGTCACCATAGAAAACTCTACGGTCTCAGCCTCCCAGAGCACCCAGACCCTCTGGATGACATTCAATAGTTTACTGATTTTGAGCCGCATAGCGTTGGTCAGTATATTCTTACTCTACAACATTGGAAGAAGCCACCCTTTCCTCAGTACCCACTGAAGCCAACTCCTGGTGCATGCCCTGGTCCTCTCCTGACTGGACAACTGCAACTCCCTCCTTTGCTGGCCTCCCTGCATGCGTGATAAGATTCCGGCAACTCATTCAGAATGATGGTCCATAATCTCCCAAAATTTTTCCACATCACCCCCCTGATCTCCCTGCAGGCTACTGGTAACAGCTGGTTTCCACTTCAAAATGCTGGTGTTAGTCTGCCAGTGAGAGGGAAATGGTTCCCCCTTATTTTAAACTCATCATCAGACCCCACACGCTGGCCAGGTCACTCTGGTCTGTAACTTCAGGATGGCTGGCTATCTCTCCCCTTAGCTGGGACACGTTGCATCCTCTGTCTGTTCTGGCCCTCAGAGTGGTGAAACAAGCTTCCCATAGCAGTCAAGACAGCAAAGTTATGGGCCATCTTCCGTCACAGAGTGAGGACACACCTGATGCATGTTGTATTGCACAAATATATCATAGTATGTGGCACTAGTTGTGACAGCACTGTATCAGGGACCAACGCATATGGTCAGTCATGTCTGCATGTAATGTGTTTCATGTAACTTTTCTGGGTGTGCTTTGTTTTGTTTTGCTGTGGAACAGAGCATCTGCTGAAAGGCTAAATGTAATGTAACTACTGCAAGAATGCACCTCTGCCTCTGTGCCAGAAGACCCCCTGCCGAGCCTCGCTGGCTGCCATCTGTTAGGCCTGAATTTACCACCAGGTAACTGGCCCCGTCTTGACAATGAGGCCAAGGATCCACAAACACTTCTGGCCAATGGGGCTAAGCTGACCAGGCGTGTCTGTGCTTGTGCCATCACACTCATGTTTACGCTCACCCACATGGAAACTGGGAGACGGCACACCCCAAAACACGCTTGGGGCGTGGAGAATTTGCACATAAACAACAAAGACAAATGTCTGGGCACATCCCCCTGCCCTCCAGAACATTCTGAAGGCTGTCCTTGCTCCCTACATGCCTGGACTGCTTCACATTAATATAAGCATCAGCACTCTCAGGCTACTCTCACGCTTAGCAATGAATAAGTAAACACATAGCAGAGCCGGTTGCATAGCACTGTGTCTAAAGAGAAAAGCTATGACTTCCTTCTCACAGACAGATCACCTGACTGCAGAGACTGACAGGACAATGGCGGGTGGTGCAGTGGCGGTTGTTACCTGGTATTCTTGCATGATGCCAGGCGGTTGCTGTGTCTTCATTCACTCCCGGATAGCCACACAGACACAACGCACCATACAGGCTGTTATGTAAAACTAAAGTGTATTACCTGTAGATTACAGGGTCTAAATAAGGATTAAGACCGGACTGCCCTCCAATGGCATTAAGTAGCCTAGGAAGACTTGGCCACAGCCAACTGTTTGTATGTATGTGAGTGTGTGTGTTTGTGTGTCCATGCACGTGCACATCCATGTGGCTCTGGACCAACTTCAGCTGTGCAAAAGTGCACCAGCTAAAGCAGAAAGACTTCACAGACATGGTTCCACAGTTTGAAGGACCTGATGTGCTTGATAAATTCATTGTTTGACATACTGAATAAGGACTACATTGTACTGAGGGCGGCCATTAAACATTAATCTGCCACAACACAGGTGTCATTAGTTTTTTAAATGACAAAACTTCCAGGGCCCTGTGCTTCACTACTGGGTATAGGATTCACTATTAACTGACTTCAGGAGTAGCTCAGATATATACCCCCTCTCACTGTTTGCATTACATTACTGTCTTGTAGCAGACACTTTTATCCAGAGTGACTTACATAGGTTGTAGTTTTATCCATTTATAAAATATTTACTGAAGCAATTGTGGGTCAAGTACCTTGCCCAAGGGTACAACAGCAGTGGTCCCCCCGGGAACTGAACCAGCAACCTTCTGGTTACAAGCCCTGTCCCTTACCACTATGCCACACTGCTGCCCACTCTCACTGTTTAGCCAAAGATTCTTGTAGGCTTATTCGTGGTAGCCATGATTGTTGCTTTGTGTCTGTACCAGAATTGTGCAGCTCACAGCAGTTCGGGGTGGGTCTGAGGCTTGGTCTGTGAGGGTACAGCTTGATTCTTACCATGGTAGGGTAGGAATTGATGGAGGCATGACAAAACAAGACCAAAATCAGCTAAAGCTGTGTGATTGCACAGCATGGAAAACAATGACAGTACAGAAAACACAGAGCAGAGAACAACAGTGATTATAATGGAATGTGACTGTATTTTTCATACACTGCTGACAATCACCCTTGGATGTGGAAGGCATAAAGTTAATGAGGAAAATGGCATACATTTTAAAGATAATCATCAGAGCACAGTAGCCTAGTCTATAAGCAATATGACAACATCTGAAATGCTCAATTGTTAAATAAATCACGGTATATTTCAGCGCAGCTCTTTCACTTTCTTGCTAGTCACTGTAAGTATGACGGTATGATACACGTTCATGTTACTCTGATGCATCGTTGTTTGGAACCATGCAATCACCGAGATTCAAGTTAATGTTTCCCTTATGGCTCATTTTTAGGCTCTATGTTTAGTCTAGCTGGATATGATTTTTTCTCTTAAAGATCATTACCCGGCACTGAGTTTTGCTACAACTTACTAATTTTAACACCTTTTCCCCTGTTGACTGTAATTTTGGTTTCATATTGTCATACATATATTGTCATTGTTGTTCTAGTTTCTGCTGTGATGCTTTTAGAACATCACACCACATTTGCATTACAAGAAGATAACAGCATCTACTAAAGAAAGAGATGAATAGATCAAATTAAAATTAAAAATAATAATGGTAATAATAGTTCCACAAAAGCTCACAGCTCCTTACAAGATGAAGAAATTGTATCCATCTGAAAATTGAGACTCCCCTTCGCCGCAATTTCCTCTGCGGGCAGCATCATTAAATGCTGGGAATTATGGGTATTTTTCACAGAGGAAAGAATAAACTTTGAGATGTATTAGCATCTTGCATTAGCATGTTAAAACATCGGCAGGAGGGCTGAGAAAATACTAAGCATGCACTGTGTGTTTTACATGCTACATAATATTACTGAATGTTTTGAACATGGTGTAGTGTTACTTAATCATAACTATCTTTCCATGTGTACATGAAGCCCATTTTCCTTTCTGGGAGAAAATATGAATTTTGGCACCAGCCAATAAACTTTACCCAATGAAGATGATTGTTGAAATGTACTGCCATCCTCACAGAAGGACAAAGAACTAGATAAATGCCAAAGGTATAAAAAATACAGATGCAAAATTAGATTACCAAGCAATCATAAAAATGGATAAGTAACCATACACTTAATGACTTACATTTAAATTACAATTCCAAATTACATAACTACTGAAGTGAACGTATCTGTGTGGTGCACTGTAGTCACATTAAGGGAGTTCATAGAGCTCTAATTAGGCTAGTACAAAGCAGGTCGGTGAAAGCCCCCTGGTGGTAAATCATGGTACATTTCTACAAGCATACTGGAAGCAGCAGCGCTGCAGATTCCTTGCAGAGGAGGGGATAGACTCAGGGAAAGAGCCTGCAACAGGGACCCCGACTCTGACAGAATTCCCATCCCTACCAGCCAAAGGCACTGGACAATGCACCTAATTGTTAAATACATACAATGAAGGTATCTGCCAAAGATAAAAAAGTAGCAGTGATGTTTGACTCTTGGAAATAATCAATTACATATGATCATGATCATGACTGGCAAGATCTAAACTGTATGCTCCTTTGAATTGATAAGGTTAAAGATGTGTCAATGACAGGAGCTAGTGGAGCTGCTCATTCCGCTGCTGCTAAAGCTTAGAGATAGAGGAGCTGCCTCTCATGAAGCATAGTCCTATGATTTTCCTGAGGCTTTCACAGTTACAATACAGGGAAACAGCTGTAAACCAGTAACAAGTAATTAATGAGTATGTGTATGTGTGTGTCTTTGTGAATGTGTGTGTTTTCCTGTTCTCGCATGCTGTCCTCCCATTGGGCGGGCTCCAGCTTTGTCATTTTTGACATATCAGCGGAATGTTCACAGGTTCACATGACAGTTTCTACTGGACCCTCTTGTCCATGACACTTTTCCTGGTGTGCAGATTCCCTCCTGTTTAAAATCTGAAAAGCGTTCACGTGCTTGCCAACACAAATGACCTCACAGAGACATAAAAAAATAAATCTAGATGTCTACATGCAGTGAGGGTGAGAGGAGGGAGGAGTCTTTACAGGGCTCCTGACCAGATTCAAGGTGACCCTTCCAATCTTGCGAATGCAGTGAGAGAGGAAATGACTGTAACGTGTGGTCGGAAGCTGACCCCCAGATGAGGAAAAACAGCACGTCCCCCTCTTGGAGAGAGGGTTTGGGCTGCTGGACACAAGACATGAATGCATGGTCCCCCACGGAGCTCTGGTAACACAAGACAGAGACCACGCTGCAGAGAATTGCAAGTTAGAAAGGAGTATAGAAGCACAGCGAATGAGAGGAATTAGGAACATGTCCAGATTTTGTAGCGACAGTTCAGGAACGTGCTGATGAGTGACCCATCACACTGACCGCTCGAGAGCCACCCTCCACTGAGCTGCAGACCACGCACAGACCCGTCTCCCTTCCCAGCATCTCATTTGTTTGATTCAGAAACTCACCGCTTTCTTCTTGTCTGAGCTGGCCTCCTCAGCAGCCTTCTGGTACCTGCAGAAGAAAAGGGCAGAAAGAACTGGGGCTCTGGAGGAAGTGTACAAACATTAAATACATACCAACCATCCACCAACCCTCACTTAACCTCATTTCGAGGGGGGCCAAGCCAGGGTCTGTCAGGCTCTTAAATCCTTTCTCCATAGTGGTTCATGAGGGAGCAGATAAAGACCGCGTTCAAAGTTCAGTGTCAACATACAAAACCAGCCAATATGAAACAGCACTGCCCCCTGCTGCTCACATGGAGTACTACACAAACAAGAATACGTGTTACAGCCTGTTCTGTATAAATTATGCAGGTGCTCTCATCACCCGTTATATGTTCTGTAACAATGGTACAGAGTTGTTTGTGAGTCTTGAGTTTTCTTATGTTTTTAAATGGGTCTTTCAGACTGAAAAGCATTCCCCATCTCATATTTCATAACGCAACTATGTGATGTCATGCATGCCGAATTCCAGCTTTCTGTGCCTCCACGTCTTTCTTCAGGGGTGGGGGCTCTGCAGTGCATTATGGTCCTTCTGCTCCCTACATATATATCATATATCATTTTCATGTACGTAGTTTATATGGCTTTCCCTGATGGGGCCTGTCTGAGGCCGGGGATGCCAGTAGCTCTCTGACAGGCCTGCCTTTCCACACCGGTTGAGCAGGAGACTCACAGGATGTTCCTAGGCACAAGCAGGACCAAAGTACTGCAGTAAAACCAGAAAAACAAGTTTGGAGGGAAGTCACGGTGAACTGGTTGTAGTGACAGTCAGGGTGTGAACGACTTGGAGATTTCACAGGAAGGAAAGAACTGAAAACCTGAGGACTAGTAAACCAGAGCTGGGGGACAAGAAAACAGCATAGGAGAGCCATTACAACAAGGGTGTTTTCCACAAAGGGTGGGGCAGTGAGGGACAGTGAGAGGTGGACACTTCAGGGAGAAATCCAGAGAAGTGGAACATAATGTTCATTGACTGGAGTGAGAGTCCTGGTTTGTGAGAAATTGAATGAGGTGGAATAGTATGTTCACTGATTGTAACTGAGTCCTAGTTTCAGCGAAAACTTGATTAGGGTGGAGAGCAGTGGGGATTAGTTTAAGAGTGCTAGTCTCAGAAAGAAACTGAGTGAGGTGGAGTATAATTTTGATTGGCTGGAAGGAGAGCCCTTTTCATGCAGTCACACTTAAACTAATGAGTGACTTTCCAACCTTTAGCCTCGATGGGCATCTTAAAGAATGGGTAAATATTAACAGTAATAACTATTCAACCTTTCTATATGGCTGCTGTAATTTCTGTCAGGTGGCTATCCTGCTGGCAGCTCTAAAGTAAACTTGCAGAGCTGCAGTGAAGATTTGATATATGGCCACTGTCTGAGACGACAGAGGGAGAGAAAAAAATGAAACGATTGATTTGAAATAATAAAAGAAATGTCAAAATAATTTGATTAATTTCTGTATTGTTCATCTTGTTGCTTTGGCAACACAGTGATTGTCTACCCTGCCAATAATCCACCTTTAATTTGAAATTTGAGAAATGAATAGAGAGACAAAGAGGCCAAGAGAGAAGAATGACTGTGCTTTGTGGGAGTAGCACTGTTCACTAATGCACACGCTTCTCACGAGTGTGTGTGTGTGTGTGTGTGTGTGTGTGTGTGTGTGAGATTGTGAGTGGTGACACTTTGCATATTCAGTAGATGCCCTTTTACAGCATGTTCTGTGCAAACAAACACAATCATGATGTGTGTTTCAGAGAGACACATTTTCTACAGTAGGCGTGTTCTGCTCATGTTTATTTGGGGGGGAAGAGGGGCACACTCACTTGGAGAATCGCTCTGCGATGGCCTTGCTCTGGCCACGGGAGCTGACTAATGATAGCTCCCGGGCAGTGACACGCAGGGACTGCGACGCCCACTGCCTCCGGCTGAAGGGACTGGCTTCCATGGCTCACCCCTGTTGCTCTCTCAGGACCTGCGGGCGAGACACAGAGGCATGCGGGGTGCACTTTACTGAGGTGCAGTGAGAAACTCATAACACCCTTGTGGACAACAGAACGTCATTCACAGACCTTTTGGACAGTGAAATATTATTCATGGATCTTTTTGACAATAAACAGAACATCAGTCACAGGCCGTTTGGAGAAGAAACACACAATTTTACTTCTAATTATTAAGTGTTCACTCTTGCTCTTCAGAAATCTAATTTCAAGAGAAACAGTTGAGAATGCATTTGAGAGAGATCAATAAAGATTCCAGGAAATGTATGAATTTTCATGAGGAACAGGTAGAGACAGTCCCTGTTGATGTAAGATCAAATTGATAAACACCAGTCAATAGGAAGGTCGTCTATACCCATCAACTTCAAGGGGATCTCCCCCATATACTGTTGAACAATGACTGCTATACTCCTTTAGAATGAAATTATCTTACTCCATTATTGATTTTTCTGCATTGAATGAATTGAGAAAGCAAAAAAAAAAAAAGATTTTGCTGATTTAGTTTTGCCTTTCAATATATGCAACAGGACAAAACATTCACAGACCAGAGTTGGATTCACCTGTGTAAAACTGTTTGGAAATGCCTTTTCTCCAGTTCATCACAACCCACATTAGTCCACATCATGAGACCCACGTGCAGTTATCCCTCACCTCACTATGTGGGATTAACTTACAACTGGAGACTGTCACTAACCATTAACCCAAGACTGTCTTTCTGAGACAGGTTCTTTACCTGACTACCAGCTAGACTGCATTATTTGAGCTGACTTGTTCGTAGTAGTAACAATAGCAGTGGCAAAAAGCACCAAAGGACTTTCAATACTATTCATACATTACTTATCCACAAATACTGAGATTGTATTTTGTACTTTGGTATTCACTAAATCCAAACCAGGAGCCCCTGCATAAGGTTAAGATGGTGGACTGACAACGGTGCTGTTAGAGAGATAAAGAAAAAGGAAACACCACCTAATGTAAATTTAGACATAGTCTTCAGCATCAGCTGATCATTTTCCTTAAAAGGCCTCTCTGTGTCCGTAAGAATTTCAGTGAAACTGGAAAAAACAGAGTAAGGTATAAACTAAGGCTTTTGAAATGAGAAACGTGAGTAATCTGAGAGGGTTAAATTGAAGATTGCATTGTTTTAACAGATAATTATGAAAGAGTATGAAGCAGACGTTAGTGACATTAACCTGGGACACACTAACACAGGCCAGCCAAGGGATACAGTCTGTAAGACAGACAGTGAGAGCTAGAGAGAGCTAGAGAGAGAGGGAGAGAAAGACAGAGGGCGACAGAGAAAGGGGGAGAGAGAGAGAGAATGAGAGAGGGAGAGAAGGAAACAGGAATGGATAGATTTTAAGAGATTAAGAGTAAGATTGTATGGAGACCAAAGCATATATATATATATAGTTCTATATATTTGTTTAGTTGCTCAGGCTTTGGCAATACTCTGTATTGTCATATTAATAAGGCTTATTTGAATTTGAATTTGAATATTTGAGTGAGTCCAGCTCTTCACAGCACACAGAGCCACGTTCTGCACAGGAAACAGGCTCCTGCGGCCCTTGGTCAGACTGTGCATCGCAAACATCACCACGCCTGCCACGGAAAAGGCTCGCCCACATTTTGGTGATGGTTGGGCGGAGGGAGGAGTGGAGCGGAGACAGCAGACATTCCTTTGTCGCTGTGGAGAGCCGTCTGGGGTGCATGGACGTGCAGGAACACGCCCCCCCCCCACTGATGCTGTAATTTCAGGATTATCTCAGAATGCAGAACGCATCCTCCAGTTGAGGGGATGAGGCTATTCTGAGCCACAGTTACAGTACAGGATTCTTTTCTCTCTCTCTTTTTTTTTTTTTTTTTTAAATCGCTCCTCTGAGCTGGGAATGACGTCAGCGCTTCCACCCTCCCAGGTCTGCACAATGGAGACCTTTAAACGGTACACAAAGGCAGGGCCGCGACAGCATGATAAGACACCAAAAAGGCAATTTGTCTTGGAAGGAGGAGCTTTCCTGATGGCCAGAAAAAGCGTATCAGTGTTTGCTGGGCTGTGGTAGGGCTGGCCTTTTTCACAAACAATACATTTGTAAAAAGTCATTTATACACATATGTCACAGACCTGACAGCTTGTCCTGATTGACAGAAAAAGCTAGATGTTGTGGCTGTTGCTGTGGTGACACTGCTAACGAAAACTCATGTGAAAACAAGGATTTCCTCATCAAAAAATCGTGCCATTTTTGGCCAGTGCGATGCTCTACCGGTTACACAGTGCTCACATGTGATAAGGACTGAGATTCAGATGGAGCGCCGATGGACTCCATGACAGCAACATGGGTCACATCATCCATACCAGCCTGTAGCACCCGGGAGGACTCTGACCCCGAGTGTGGGATGGGAGTGCCTGTCACTTCCATGGTGGAATCTGCACACACTAATACATGCGCAGTGGACGCAATCTCTGTGGCCATGTGCCCTTTTGCATGGGTTAAACAGGTGTCTCTCCAATTATCCAACATTCTGCTCAAGGAGAGACAGGATTCTCCATGAAAATATCTGAACTGTGTTACTCAGGTGGAGAGTCTTTTCCTTTTTCCCCTTGGTGGCAGAGGTTGTGCTTTTTCCCCCTGGTGACAGAGGTCTCTGATCCAGTTTCAGCATAAAGTGTCTAAATAGTCAGAGATGAATAATGATGAGCAGGCCAGAGCCTTACATGTGACGTATGGATATATATAACCTTCAATGTAAATGACTGTTTTACAATGATGAGTTTGTTTAACTGCCATTAATACTGGGCCCCACGTTTTCCCAATTTTCCTCTTAAAGAGTCAGTGGTCCTAAGGCGCAACTAGCCATGCTCCATACTCTGCAAGAATGCATTGGCCAGTCGGATGACTGCATCTGCATAGCTGGTTACTGTGTTCCTACAGATCATTCCCATTCATCTTCTCTAAAATGACATTCTCTTTCAACAGGATGCCATTCAGTAACATGTGCGTTACGCCCTGGGGCACACAGTAAGAACCACACATCCTTGCAAGATGCTGTGGCTTGTCCCAGTGGTCGCTAATTTCAAAATACCCGCACGTACACAGAGAGAGAAAAAAGACAGCATTGTGTTAAATTGCGTTTCTCACAGGGATGGCCAACATACTCATATGCAGAATTTTTTTACACAGCATATCAAGTCACTTTTGGATCAGGCCACTTCCTGACACTTTAATTATCATTCCTTTGTGAAAAAAATCCTAAATCTTTAGTGTATATAGAACGCAGGAGTGCTTTACGACTGCCACCAGGTGTTGTCATGTTCACAAAGTGCTCCGGTTCAGAGTTATTGGGAATGATTTAAAGTATGTGGCTGTGAGCCGAAGGGAAGACACAACCACAACAATTTTCAGTGGGGTGGCCCTTTAAGCATTCAAAAGCACTGTACCTATAGAGTGCTTCTTCAGAAATTCACCTCATACCTGTCACATTCCTGAGGATCAGCCAACCAGGAGGAGCGGCATAACATACGGCTGTGGTATGTGCTTTGAGGAAAGAGGGATAAAGTGTTTGGAGTATGCAAACTCCGGTTGCGGCAGACAGCGAGAGAGGTCCAAAAGAAACACATCCTGCATGGTGATTTAGGGATTCGCTCAAATGCCAAAGGCTGGGGCAAGAGTTCGGAGGCTTTAGGGAAACAATACAAGCAAGCCAGGGGAACTGGGGTCCAGACGTTCCATTTCATTTCCTGTGATAACAAGGAATGAGCTCCTTCATCCTGTTATATCCCAGTTCCTTAATTTACTCCTCTTTTCTTTATGTTACTCCCTCATTCCTTAAATTTCCTCCTCTTTTCCTAAATGTATTCCCCTGTTCCTTAATTTACTTCTCCAGTCTTTAATTTATTTCCTCATTACTTTCTCTGCTCCTTAATTTACTCCTCTGTTCCTTAATTTATTCCCCTGTTCCTCAATTCACTCCTCTGTTCATTCCTTAATTTATTCCTTGTTCCTTAATTTAGTCCCTTTTCCTTAATTTGCTCGTCTGTACTTTCATAAAAAGAAATAAAGTAAAAAGGAAAAAAAATTAAAATAATCTGAAAAAATGCCATGGTTATGCCAGGGGTGCCACACAGCCACCCATGCATTATGTGACCTAGGTGTGAAGGGTGACAACAAAATAGGCTCATTCAGGAAAGATATCCAGCTACCTGAACAGAACAGGAAGTTGCACAAGCTCCCCTCTTATGTAACGCCACCTCGACTGTGCTCCTGTCCCGAAGCAAGATATCCCTGTGGCACAGTATCTCCCAGCCCAGTGGGGCCCTAATCTTTCACACAGAGCCTATCAAACACATCACACAGACTTATCATACTCTGCCATTGGTAAATCAGGAATCAATGGTATGGGCTATCAAGAGACATGGTCAATGCAAAACCACTCCAGTGTCAGGACCATGTCATTCTGAAATATTTCAGTTTACTGTATTCTCACATGGTTAATATGCCTTTATCTACAGGAGCCACTGTGAGAAGTGCTCAATAACAGCTAAGGTAAACATTTCACAGGAATGGACCAATGTAAGCCAAGTTTTGATTAACACATTAAACCTGCATACACTAAATCACTCAGGGACTCCTCAGATTCCAAATCTCCACACAATCACAAAAGTTCTACCTGCCAAACAGATGTGCTGACTTTAATGACCAAGAGACAACATTTCAGAATATCTTACCTCGGCAAGAACGAAACCTGTGCCCCTTGGCTGCCCCTTGGATTGTGATTGTGAAACACAGGAGTACAGTGTAATACTTCATCCATTAGCAAGCAGGTTTACAGTGTACCACAGCTAGCGGCCCTGGAAGTGAAATAGTGCTGAAGAGAAGCACCTTTACTTTTCTAAAATTAATGATGTCTTTGAGGGATAAAAGTTGAACAAAAGAAAAATAGGATTTTCTCAGTTTGAAGTTTAAAGGTGGCTTCAACTGGTAAAAGCAAGAAATGCATAAAAATATTAGTTTAATCCTCTTCAATGTTTGTTCACATATGATTCATATCAGCCACCAACAAAGGTTTTAACTTTGTATCTTTTGGCCTAAAAATGATGTTGCTACAATCTTGGAATCGAATCTCTCTGTACCTCAAAATATTAGTGCCCTTTGTGCACAAATGTACTGAAAATGTATATATATATATATATATATATATATATATATATATATATATAAATCTTTCAAAAAAGAATATTAAATTTCAGAAACATTAATAAGAAATGGGGAATGGGTCCATTTTCTTTTTTCCTCCTTCTCTTTTTGCAATTATTTATAAAAAATGGTCTCTTATTTCAAGGAATTTAGATTGCTTTGATATGCTGAGAAAAAGTCATCTGTGGTGAAGCCTGGCCACACTGTGACACTGCAATCTGACAACTGTGATGAAAGTCGACATATAGGTAGTAAAGCTAAAGTGACTGCCACACACAGTTTAGACATGTATTTACTCCCTGGCTGGGGACTAAAACAAACACCCTGCCGGTGCCCTGGTGGAAACTTGAACAACAAGGTTGCCCAACCGGTCAGATGTGTAGCACCCTTCAATTCCATCTACCTCCACACACCCTCCCCCCCTTTCTCTCACTCCCGCTGGTCTCTAAACACCAAAACTACAGGTGTCAACAGTCTAACAACAGGCACCAACCTGAGAGTTGAATTTGTCTATCACAGCAAAAGTGCATGTAACACACATCAACATAACTGTGGCTGAAGTTTTTTTTTAAAAATTCAGGTAACAACACACATATAGGAATCTGAAAAAGGAAGTGAAAAAACAACAAACAACTCCATTCCCACTGAGCGCGAGCTGACCAAATACTTATGGTGTTGAAGAGGATACAAAATGAATGCGAGCAGGTGGGCAAAGTTTACACTTCACCCCGGGGTTTATTCCTGCTCTGTGGTGCCGAGAGAGAAACTGAAAGACGGCCCTCTCAGCTCAAGTGGAGAGATGACCTGGCACCTCACCTGAAACAGACGATCAGGTGTCACAAAGCCACTGGCCCTGCTCCTTCTGGGGTTTCAGGATAAGTGACTAAAAAATACTGCATCAGCAAGGACATTCGCAGAGGCCCCTGTTAATTACTGTCCACACGCGTTACACGGCCGGATCTAGGTAACACAAAAGAACTCCTTTAAAGGGCTAAACCAGAGTACTGCTGCATTGCACAATAGCCACACAGGAGCTGTGCTTACTTTAAAAATTCCACCAGCCTTTCCTGGTAGGGGATAAACCCACAGACAGCACTTAATAAAGGAGGGGTCCTCCTGCTACTCACCTTTAGTGCTTAACTTCTAGTTTGTCGTAGTGCCTCCTGTCTACCTTGCTTTTATGCTTGCATCCCCTCAGCTATGTCTTTCCCTTGTCTTCTTTCCAGCTCTTTTATGATAACCTTGCAATACCTGTTGCTCTGTGTGTGTCAGCAGAAGGGGGCTGGTGGTGCGTGGGAGGGGAGAGGCCATGTCATGTGATTCTCTGCACCAGTAATGTGCTGTCTTGCATCTCACCTGCCAGGTGGGACCCGCCCACCCCCAGCTACACTAGTGTGTGTGTGTGTGTGTGTGTGTGTGTGTGTGTGTGTGTGTGTGTGTGAACACTCAAAGTTCCCAGAAATGTCTTTCTCCATGCTTTCTTATTTTTTTGTATCACATCTCAAATTCTTTACAACATGCTGGTCATACAAGGAAGAAAACTGACCTCTGAAGGCGCAGGCTAAGCACACAGAGTTTAAGATGCTGGGGGTGCTTTCATTATGGGGGTGCAGAAGGTGACGAAGGACAGCTGGAGAAGAGCAGAGCAGCGACAGAGGATCGGGTTTCCCTGAGTAGGGTGAAACTAGACCTGGAGACACGAGACCTCCCCAGAGGGTACACTTGCCTTCATGGTGCTCCCGCAAGAAGAAACACAGTGAGTATTCAGGGAACATTTCAGCCAGTCTACAGAGTGTGCTGCCTTCTTCCCCACCCATGTGTAAAGACAATAGGTTTCACCATGGCAGTGACTGTAGTCTCCTTCCTACTCTTAGTTTTAAGCCTTTAGCTTAACCCCAATTCATCCTAATACTATTTTACACCACACAAATACTAACCCTAAATCTAATTTACCCCACACAAACCCTGACCCTATACCAAATTTACCCAACTCAAACCCTTAACTTAAAGCAAATTCACCTGACTTAAGAGTATCAAAAATGTAGCCCACAATTCAATGTTTTCCTGATATTTATTGTTTTTTGTTTGTTAGTTTGTCTGTTTTTTTCTGTCACATTTAATATTGCCTAATTAACTTGTCATTTTGTTTTGTTGAGTGTTTTGTCTAATTGTGTCTATACTATATTATTGTTGTTTAGGACCCCCTCGAAAACGAGGTACATCTCAAGGGGTTACTCCTAATAAATTTACATTAATTTACATCACCTGCTCAAAATCTATGTTAGAAAAGAGGAGAAAACATACCTACAAGATTAAAATGTTACCCACAGCCAAAGCATTCTTTTGTATCTTGAGATTATGAGAACCTAAGCTCTACTAGATACAAGGATAGGGATCAGTGAGGAGTCTGTGGTTTAGACTGAGATGGAAGAGGTGTGAGGCCATGCCCTTGGGTCCAATCCAAGACCATGGCCAAATCCAGAGCTAGCACCTGGGTGCGATCTTTACCTTAGAAAGATCTGTGCATAGCACAGATTTGGTCGCACCCAGTGTCCATGATTGCAGCTTCATCGTGTCACCATTGCAAACGGCATGACCTCTTGCAGAATCCGACCAGAACCCCGAAAGTGAATGGAAAGACGAAGGAGAAAAAGTGGGTCACAGCTCAAAGACATGAAAACCAGCACAATAAACCTTTTGAATATGTCACTGTAACATGGACCCACAATCGCCTGCACAGACAATAAATGATGAGGGGGCATAGGGGGCATGGTTATGACTAAATTATAAACCGTCTTCTGCTTCAGACCATCAGCCCAGCTTCTGCTCTGATGCCAACAGCATTTACTTTTCCAATGTTTCCCTGAGTTTGAAGGTCACTGACCAGTTGAGGTTGCCTTGGAAGCAAACATGCATTATGTGAACACAAGCCTTTCTGTTGCTCAGTGCTGAACTCACAGCTGGCTTAACATTGATTAAGCACCTGGATTGGAAAAAATATATGTTAAACTGTAAATTGTATTAGATGTCTCATTTTCAGGTCCTAAAGCGGTAAAGAGAGTTGGGCCCAGAACAGTTTTAAATTCTGCCATTTCCTCTGTCCTGCAAGAGCTGGACTAATGCCAGACCATGCAGAGATTGAACAAAAAGGGTCTAGATTTAGAATAGCAGTTGCTGTTGTTGCTAAGCAATGACCCTCAATGGAAAAAAAAATCAATGAAAATCAAACATGAAAACGTGCACTTATATGGGACTGTCGACATGATCAATAACATTTGCTGATATAGATTAAGCATAGATTATTTAAGAAAAAATATTTAAACAAGTACTTGAATTACAATATCCTGGCCTGTTGGTGAAAATCTGACAAATTTCTAGCAAAGTCTAGCAAAAATGTACCTTACTACATGCAACTGAGTTTGCTGCAGTATTTTGAGAGGTTCACAGTCAAGATCAGAACCAGCCAGATGCCTAATTCTAGCCAAATAAACAGTTTACCTCCTCCATCTTATCTAAACAATTCTTTCATATCCATATCACCAGTAGATATTGCATGTTATTCCTCATCTATTTCTAATCCTGTCTTTCTGGTCAGAGATCCACGTTGGCTTATGTCACCATTATTCATCCTCTCTCCCTCACCATTAGGTGGCAGCAGCTTGCTGAACTAGCACATTGATTGCCATTTGGGCCTACTCCCCTCCTGGCGAGATTGCATTTTTTGGATCACCTAATTGAGGAGGGGGAGCTAGTTATCATAGCCATATTTACTAACATGGGGCAAATGGCATGTTATTAGTTGCAAAGTGGATATCTAACTAAACAGACAGCCAAGAACAAAAACAAATGATATAATAATAAATAATCTGTAGTTATGATAAAATACAGCATAGGATTCCTCTCATGTATCAAACGTACACAGAACCTCCCCAAAATACATTTGCCGCACAGTCATGGCTTCCTAAACCTTGGACACACTCCTTTTGAGCTACATTTCTGTTTGCATTATGGCTTGCTAGTTAACCTTTACCTCAGCTGTGCCTCTGCAATCTGCTCACAGCAGCAGGCCAGGAGGGCTGTCTTTATCAGATCCAGTCAGGAGTCGCATTAAAAGGGCAAGCACTTCAAAACACAACCCCCTTTCAGGCTGTGCTCACAGTAAAAAGCAACAAACCCTGGCAGACCATCCACCAGTTGATAGCCGTGATCCATAACTACCATCTAACATACATTACAATGCACTAGGCACTTCATTTCCCTTCATGCAGGATCTATCTGAAAACCTTTTTTGGTGTGTGCATTTGGGAATGCACACACCAAAAATGCATAAATTTACGAATGAACTAATAATTAACATATAACAGTCCTACCAACCTGACCATCTTCTCCTCCTCAGACCTTCCTTCCATACTACTTCCCTAATTCGACTGCCTGGTGCCAGTTAGAGGCAGATGGGTTCCTCCTTTGAGTTTGGTTCCAGTCAAGCTTTCTCCTTTAAGTAAGAGAGATTTCCTTGCCATTGTTCACTTAGGCCTGCTCTTGGGGATTCGAGCCCAGGATCTCTGTAAAGTTGCTTTGTAACAAGTTCTTTGTTACAAAGTAACTGTGCTTTGTAAAAAGTGCTATATAAATACAATTGAATTTAACTGAATTGAACAAATAATACTAAAAGTAGTGGGCATCCATATTTGCCCCCTACCATTAACCCCATGCCTGACCACAGACGAGTCTTAATCCAAGCCCTGGTTGGTATAAATAAATACGTCATACGTGAGGGCCAAAGAGGACACAGTGAGACATTGTGGTCCCCTGCTGGTGGAGAAAGATGATTCATCGGCAGAGAGTAGGACTGAAAGATGCTTTTATGCTGGCGGAGACGGCCCCACAAACCAGACCGCCAGCTCTGAGAGACGTGAACCGCAAGCTCCCCCCCAAACGCACCCAGGCTCCATTGTATGGTGCTGGCAAATTAAAAGGGATTTACTGGACCCTAAAGAGTGTGCTTCACCTGCTCCAGAACACGGTGTCCACCAGCCCTCCTACATTTGTGATCTGGCCAATGGCAAGGCTTACTTAGACCTCGAGATACAAGTCCCCCACTAAGTGAGACACTCAGCCATGGAAACGTAGAAAGTCATGCTTCACTGTGTGCTCATTAGTACACCCATATTAGATTCAGTCACATGCAACAGGCACATGCAACAGATGGGAGGCATTGAATAAATATAGTACAGGCACATACAGACATAAATACAGACACTTATTTTAACAACAAATAAAAACACTCTACCCTCCCTAAAGTTTATTGTTTGAATTAAATCAAACATCCTGTTCGTTCTGTCCTACTGCTGTTTTCTGCAAGATGTGACATCCGAAACAACTGGCCGTTTCACACCTGCCCCCATGGGAATGCAGACTGAGCAGAAATAAGTGTGCTTTGAAAAACTGTGGCAAAGACAGGAGTGGACCTCAATGAAATTGCAAACTGTGAACATCACGGCTTCAGTTTCAGACCTCTACATAGGGTGATGGCAAGCTCTTGAACACATGACTGTAGCAAATGTCTGTCCCCTGCAATCAGCCGTGTGCTGGCCGACTAATTGGATCTTGTAAAAAAAGAGAGTTGAAGATCTGCTGTTTATGGCCTGATCAACAGTCTATTTGGAAACGTTCTTGTGATTCCTGAGTGTATGATGACAGCATAATGTCCACATAGGAGTGGAAAAGGTAAGAGGTACTGCATTAAAGTGTTTCATGTTTGACAGAAAAATAAAGCACAGATGTGAAAGGGGAGAGATGCAGTGGAGTGAGATCTTTTAGAGATCTTTGTCTCCAGTGGGTGCCAGAGAGGCTGGAGCTTGACTCGGTGTACAATGCAAGTCCTGTTCTCTCTCTCTCTCTTTCTCTCTCTCTCTCATACACACATACACATCTGCCTCCACCTGCTTTATCTCAGCATCTACAAGCATGCCAGGCCCTCCCTTACAAGAGATCACGTAGAGTGATATCCTCTTTACACACACACACACACACACACACACACACACACACACACACACACACACACACACACACACGCATACACACATTTACACACTCTCACACAAGCACAGGCAAGTATGCGCAAGACAGCCATTTGCGACCTCCTTCCCAAACTGAAATATGACTGTGACTTTTTTATTTACTAGGAAAACACAACAGCAGTTTAGTGGTAATTGACTAATCTTATTGTGTGAGTTTTAATACTATCTAGATGGCATTAATGTTTCATTTTTAATTGTGACCCCAAGATTGGGTTGCATTACCTACATAATCTATGTGAATGTATGACTGAATTCCCAGCACTGAATGCAAAAAGCAGCCTCGCTACCACAAACAGATCCAGCTCCTGGTTGACTCAGCTAACAAGGCACTTGTCTTTGGTGTAGGCCAAGCCCTGCAGCCCAGGGCTGAAACTAGGTGTGTCTGCCAACAACAGCCTTAGGGGTGAAACATATTGGTTTGGTTCTGCCAGAGACGGGGGTGGGTAGGTCGGTCAGGCCTTCTCTTCTCATTGTTCTCCCCCCGTGTTCAGCCCGTGTTTCTTCAGGCCCCTGTGAGGTTCCCAGATAATGTCAGTGGAGTAGAACCTATCCTCCAAACAGCACCCACTTTGCTGTGTTGCACATTGTGGTCTGTACACAAAAAGTAGTCATTGGAAGATTACATTTGCCCTGGTTCAGCGCCCCTGCAGAGGTTGCCACGGTATGAGGGGCCTAATTTGGCAATTCCAACCAGGCTGCATAAAGGGGAAAAAACACAAAAAAATCCAGATCTAAGAGCATTATACCAGCTTTAGCATCTGGGGTGGAAGATCAGGGTCAGTTGAAAACAGTCACTAAGGCTGGATCACTTCAAGTTTTTTTCCACATACTGATTACAGTTATGACTCAGGTCAGGTACATTGATCCCGGAACTGCCAAGGAGGCAGAAAGAACCTGCAGTAACAGTAGCTGAAGCTCTTGATGGTGAATTCAGACTCTTATGATACATTCCCATACCAAGTTCAAAGTCATTGGAGAGGCAGATAAAATTCCTAATCACTCTAGCTCAGACCTCTCATCTAAATGGTGATAATAATGGTAGCAAGGACAACGGTTAACAGCAACCAGCCCTGCAGTGTAGCACCCACCTGGGAGATGCACATCAGCTATATTGAATGAAAAAGCTCACCAGGCTGTACCTGAGGTAGAGAATGATTTATTTAGTTAATTATATAGGGAGATAATTAGGGAGATGATTTCACAGCCAGATTGAGAGTGATATTGGGAATTGGCCAGATCATCTTTTCAGTCAATGCCATGAGATTGTTAATGATCACAATGAGTCAGGACATGGGTTTAACATGTCATTCTAAAGACAGTAACTCCTACAGCAGTGTCCATATTGCAACGTAACACTTGTTTCCTTCTTGGTTTTGTATGACTCCCCCCTATTGGCCCATCAATGCAACATCCACCACCAATTTGATTTTCTCTATGATGTCTCACATTTAAGGTGCTAACCAGGGCAAACCCCATACACCTTCAGCCATCAGGGAGGTGAAAATTACAGGGTGACCATGCAACAAACTCACAGCAAAGCACAGCCAGAGGCCCCATTCTACAACGCAGCTATGCATTGGGAGAACAGATCACTGTCAGTTCACTGAATTCACATGGAAAGGAATCAAATTTATTAATGTCATCAGATGAAGTAAACAGGGAAGTAGGGGACTGTTGTGCTTGGCTAATGGACCTGTGAGCAGGCCCAACACTTCAGAGGTCCAGTGGAGGAACACCATCTTCCCAGCTGGGTGTATGTGAGGAGTCCAGCAGCCATCGGTATTAGATATTCTCAGTATCTGAGTATGACTTCATAAGAAGGTGGCACATACACAAAGCATTCACCATCATAGCCTCCAAGCATTTCCACAGACACACACCCTGCCCATCTCTTCCAAATTCTTCTCCAACAAACAGATCCGCTGTATGGTAAACTTCATTTTGTAAAGAGGAAGGGTAAACAACAGTCCAAGTGTTAATGCAAAAGCATTTCAAACTAGAATTAGACATTTTTAATAAGGGGCAAGAATGTGCAGTAATTATGCCCTCCCTTCCACCCTGAAATCCAATTAAAAGCAGCAGCCTCGCTAGTGCTGTTGTGTGTGTTTTGCCATCTGACAGGTGAGTTGTAATTAATCCCGCATGCTTTGTCCACAGGATCTTTTGGGAGTACTTTTCCCTTAGGTAACAAATTGGGAAATGACCTGGGGTAGCACCTTGACAACTTCATCATCAAACCTCACTGCGTAAGCATCCTCACTTGAAACCCACTGTGTATAATTGTAAGGATAGTGCCAATTTCTGACGATGGATACAGGTGGTCTACAAACAAGCAGAGAATTTAGGCAAACACCATAAGCTACATTCGAATTGCAGCATTTTCATTAAAAAAGTGCTACATTTTGCTTCCTAAAACAGGGGCCTGTCATCTTGGTCATGAAAACCCCTTTTTTGACAAAACCCCTTGATTGTTTAGCTCTATCGACACAATCAGACAGGGTATGCATTCAAGAGACTGCGCTTTTAGAGTTTTCCCCTCCCCAAACTGCCGTTCATCGACAACATTGTTAACTATCTACCCCTGTGCCACACCGTTCCGCAGGGGTTCTTTAATTAAAACCAAGCGTACGCTATTCAGTCAGTATCCAGGGGAGAGACGTTCAGTGACCGTCTATAAACTAGCAAAACCCCTGAAAGGGAATGGCTGAAATGGGGAGCAGTTGAACACATTCCCTGGAGGCCAGCCTGTAATTTAAATCATGTGATGAGCAGACACCACCTGCTTTCTTTGTGGCCCTTTTCAAAGGGAGCTAAGAAAGGGGAAGCCGAACGGGTACGGGTCTGGTCTGCCCTGGCTGACTGCATTGTACCGTGCTCCAAGACACTGCTGTGTGGACTCCAAATCTCGAATAATAGAAGAGCAGCGTAGTGAAATGAGCACAGAGCCGCATTCAAATGGCGTATTCAAAGGGGAGCGCGGTGCGGTCAAGGTACTGGACGCACAGTCTGTGTTATGCACATATTGCGCATCAGCACACAAGCTAGTAACTCTGTCTCCAAGACAGCTAGCTCGCTTTTGAGAAACATGCCAAACGCACCTTTCTCACATGTAATCTATTTTCTCAGACATCAAGGTTGTGTTTACTAATAGAATGCCTCTGTAAAGGTCTGAAATTACACTTTCATTCTAATTTCAGGACAGTGTCTGTTTGGGCGTGGGTAGTTTAAAAGAAAAATGTCAAGTTTAAAACCACATTGTAATATCTCATCAGTTATAAAATTGACAACTTCATACCTATGGTGACAAGCGATAACATCTTCCCGAAACAAACACACATGTGGTTCATTCTGTGCTACTGAAAACAGTCCTGAAAATAAGCAAAAAACCGCTCCAGCTGTCTAGGACATGAGCAAACACAATTGCAGTTGCTTTCGTTACATAATTGACGGATAAAACAAACTCACAGATTCTGCGCTTACTTTACAGGTGCCGTGATTCCACAAATTCCGCTGGTAGTCGCCCCAAGAGTGATGCTTGTCAGCGGGCTAATGGGATATCGGGGGTTTGTTCCGCCAAATCGATGAGTTTACGAAACAGAAAAACTTCTTTAAGTTAAACAACCTACTGGATTCTACTAGTTTTCAGTCTTTTCCGCAGTTAGTCCTTGACGAGCGTGCCTCCCGCGGTTAATTTCAGGCTTCATTTGGGGAGGGACAATCTCGCTGAGCCAGAGTATTTTTTTGTCTTAAAGCCGTAGACTCATCACCAAAGTTCGCCACCCCGCTCCCGTTTTGGAAAGCTGTCTTACGTTAGTTAGCCTATAGTCTCAACCATGTCTTTCCACTTGTTCCGCATTTTGTTAATGTTCTCAAACCGTCTATTCAGTGGCAGATTATCTCAGGTTCTTGAGAAAATATTACACTGACAGACAGGCGAACAAATAACCGACGAGATTGCTATTGTTTGGAGAAATGCCGCTTTTTTAAAGAATGGTTCAAGCCTATCCGTGGACTTCCCCAGACTTCCGCTCTTGATGGGGCGATACACCTTAGCTATTCAATCACATTTTAAAACTTCTACCATGGTGTCATCCCTGTCGTTTAAGTTATTTGAGGCTTATTTCCTAGAGCTTATTACAGCAATTTTATTTAAATGCTAAAATGACACTGTCATTTTAACTACAATTTTATACATGATATTTGGTATGAACAAATTATTTAATCATTTTAGCTCCTCATTGCTCTAGTTCCCTTATAATTATTGATTTACGTTTCGTGAATATTGGTCTAAAAAATATTCAGTTAATGGCATCATGACTCCCCCTAGTGGTAAAATCTTGCTTGGGTGATAATTTCTGCTAGAAGAGCCCAAAAAAACCCAAGAATGGAGTCGACTGGGACCCATGAGTAGGGCACAGACATATGACTAATTGTACACTCAGTGGGTAATTATGAGGAGTTCATATGTGTAAAACAATAAATGGATGCAGTTATGGGTTAGGGAGAAGGAAATGAAACATGGATGCACAAACAACGGCAAATAACATTTCTTTCAGAGAGTGCTACAATATCCACCTGGTACATCGCATACGAACATTTGTACCGCACGGAACATTCATAACATATAAATTTTAAACATGATCGAAGCATCTGATGTGTAATGATTGACGTACAGATCATCACCTTTTTGCACATTTTGTCTGTTTTGCAAGGAAGAAAAATTCTGACTGATACATTGTATGAGCTCATCCCTGTGCAACTGGGTACTGGACTTCTTAACAAATAGGCCCCAGACCATCAGAATTCACAACATATCATCCTCCCCCATCATCCTTAACACCGGTTCCCCCCAGGGGTGTGTCCTGAGCCCCTTACTGTACACACTGCTGACCTATGACTGCTCAGCCAAGCATCTGAGCAATCATATTGTCATGTTTGCAGATGACACGGCAGTGGTGGGACTCATCACTCACAACGATGAGTCTGAGTACAGGTAGGTAGTGGAAAATCTAGAGGCCTGGTGCAAAGCAAACAATCTCTCCATGAATGTAAAGAAATAAAGGAGATGATTGTGGACTTTAGGAAGACCGGCACCACTCCCCCTCCCTCCACATAGGGGAAGCAGCTGTTGAGGTGGTCTCCAGCTTTAAATACCTGGGGTTGCACATCTCTAACAACCTCAACTGGAGCATCAACACAGCCAGCAAAATGAAGAAGGCCCACCAGCGCCTCTACTTCTTAAGGAGGCTGAAGTGCGCTGGCATTGGCACCACAGTCCTCTCCTCCTTCTACAGGTGTGTGGTGGAGAGCATCCTCATGTCCAGTGTCACCGTGTGGTACGGCAACTGGTCCGCTGCAGATAGACAGGCACTGCAGCGGGTAGTAAAGACTGCCCAGAGGATCATCGGCAGCAGCCTACGCTCCATCAGTGACATCTACAGCAGCAGGTGCAGGAAAAGGGCCTCATGCATCATGAGGGACTCTTCCCACCCTGCTAACGGGCTGTTTGCCCCCCTCCCTTCAGGCAGGAGGCTACGCAGCATCAAGGCCAGAACCACCAGGCTGAGGAATAGCTTCTTCCCGGATGCTGTGAGACTAACAAACTCTGCAACCCACTGAACAATTGCTGCTATTACTATTATGGCATTACTCCACATCAGGGCATTACTACTCCATATCAGGGCATTGCTGCAATTGACTGACAAACTTGCACTCTTGCACTTTAAGACTGTAATTTCAGAAAAATGCTGCTTCCTTGGAAAACCGCTGCTTCTGTTTGAACAATTGCTGCTACGACTTCCGCTGTCTGTTTATCTTAGATTCCTGCTCACTTACACTCATATTTATATATTTATTTACTTATTTTATCCTTAATGTTTTTTTCCTCTTGTGTGTTCCTCTTGATTTTATTATTATTGCTTGTTCACCGCACCGGACCTGAGTACCTCATTTCGTTCCCTGTCATGTACAACATGTCCTGGAATGACAATAAAAATATCCTTGTCCTTACTCCATGCATTACCCCTCTGTGCCAATGGCTTTGTAACGTGTTTAAATGCATTTGTTGATGACATAAAATCGTTTTTAAAAATGAAACTACATTTATGTCGGACAGTCTCAGTTGCATGATCATTCAAGGTTTACAATTACATCCTTCAAGGCTTGTTACCACGTTCAGTGCATTTGACATGTTGTGTTCACATGGTGCACTTGCTTATTTAGAACACTGTACACTATAAGCTGTATACATGACATTCGCGTGCTCCTTTTTATATGTTTTATTTAGTTAACGTGGTCCTGCTGCGTGACTTTTTTCTTAACGCTGTGTGTCTTCTGTGCTAGTGGGGTGTAAAATTATTCTTAAATCAGTATTACGTCACCCCTTCAAAGAAAAAACAGTCTATATACAGGCCTACACGGCTCTGATGATCCTGAAATACTGAAATTATTGCCTCTTTGGGGAGGTTGCAAAAGACTGAACCAGACACGTGATGGTATGAACGGACATAAACACTGCTGCCAATATTCTTGTGTATGCGTTTAGTTCGTGGTTAATTAATTAAAGTGACTGAGGTACCTTAATTACATTGCATTACATTACATTGCATGCATTTCACAGACACTCTTATCCAGAGCAACTACAGAACATAATGCGTATCCATTCAAGTTAAATGACCAACAGTGTCAGACTAGGCTAACAACGCTCCTAGACCAGTGAGTGTGAGTGTTAATATGACAATTGTTCAGCAAGTGACTTTAAAAATGAGACAATATCGATGGCTTGGAGCTGCAGAACTGGGAATTGAAATACATGCTAGAAAATAAGTAGAACAAAACTCGGGCCCTAACCTTAAGCCACAACCACAATTCTCCATGTTTGTAAATACCCACATCCTACTTTTATATCCTCATGAACCCAGACGGAATGCGTGACCTGGGATAGTAATTGCAATAAGTATTCCACATGTATTAATAATAAATGGGGACAAAACGTTTGATTATCAACATTTATTTTGGCTCAGGATTAAGTTGTCAAAAAGTAGTCATACTGAAGGTAGAAAAATGCACTCATACTGAAAAATATTTTTAAAAAGACGTTAAAGGAATACTCTCAAATCAAGGTGTAAATTCAAATATCTAATAATTGATAAATGAGTAATAACCAAAACAGATGCAAATGCATCAATACATACGTTTCCAAGCATTCATATCACAGCCAGAAAATTCACCGTTGGAATACCATGAGTAGTTTACCAGCAGTTGTATTCTTTCAGAAACACATTGCAGTAGTTACACTACAAACGTGGCAGTGAAGTATGGCGTATAAAAAAGGTAACACCTGCCGACTTAATTCAATCATTGGCCAGTAGGTGATGCTACATTCACGCAAACAGCTGTTGCTGAAACATTGTCACTGTGCTTATATCTATGCTTTGTGAAACACATTCATGGTCCTGAATTACTTTTTTTAACATGTGTCACCTGTAAAAAATAACCCTTATGTTATGTGACATTTCACATTACTGTATGCATCTAAATTCCTTTTTAGAGTCCTTTTGACTATTACTGTACTTAATATAAGACCTTTACACCTTTAATGGTGAGATGAACCACTTAGCAGTCACACTGAGACCCCCCCCACAACTTACTGTATGGGGCAACTCATAAAATAATTATGAACCTAGCAGTTGTCCTATATCTCACTACTTTTAGTAAGTAATCTAATCATTGAATGCTGACTGCTCCCTAGTCAACAGAGCAGGCTGAAAGCCTGACTCCACAAGCTAATGGGAACCACAAGCACATCACACATAAGAAAACACAAAGCACCCACTTCCAGACGGGGGGCAGAACATGGCGAACAGGGAACCAATGAACACATGATCCAGGTGACGCTGCAATTAGGGTTTAGCTTTCACAAATGAAGCACAACTTTGGAATGACCTCCTGACAAAAAAATGTATATATATAATATATAAAGCCCATATAATATATTTGTGACAGGTTGACCGCAGCAGCCAGGCAAAAGATTCCAAAATCTTTTGGAAGGGTGTGTTTATTGGTTCCCAGGCGTGCAGGTGAAGGTGACAGCTATGTACAGTGCCGGTGACAAAGTACCAAAATAAACAAAAACAGAACTTAAGCAACAAAAATGTAACAAGAGAAAAAAAAAAAAATAAAAAACAGGTAAACAAAACTATTTATAGGGGTTTTCAATAATTCCCACTAACTATGCAGGTCAGACTCAGACCAGTCTTTACTACCATCCACTCCACCAACCAACCCTAAAGTGAGGTCAAAGACTGCCTTTTATCCCCTCCTTGCTGGCTGGGATGATCCAAACAATACTACTGTGTTTCATTCCAAAAAACTGGTAATCTGTTAACAAATCACAGAAATAATTTACAATACAAATGGCATTACAATTATCACACATTTCCCAGCTTTTCTTATTTTCCCATGTTCAGAAAATAAACATATAAATAAACCCGCGTTAACTGGGCTATACCACCCGCTGTACATTAAATTATAAATACAGTCCCAGCTCACTGTACCACCCTTTTGCTCCCCGACGACCCGGAAACAGTGGACGTGGTCTGAAACTTAAACAGATACGCGGTAAGGCGTTTGCTTGCTAGCACGCTCACACGATATCATAAAACATTTAAAACAAAGTTAAAACTGTTTAGCTATGTTTTTAAATAGCGTGTAGCTTCACTGCCCTGCTAGTTGGCCACCCTAACAGTAACAGTGCCACTTAACAGTAATTTAAAACTTTGTTTTTAAACGTGTGTGGTGCGCTTGCTTGCCCGTTAACCAACTTACACCGTAACTCCGCGAAATGCATTTTATACCATAAACGGGTAGATAATGAGCAGTCATGTACAGTGTTACTCTCTTATTAAATCAATTATAGAAACATTCCGTAACGGGCTAGCAGCTCCGTTACAATATTCATATATAAAAAAATATATAAATACTAATAATAATCATTTATTATGTGTATTATTACATATTATATGGTGAAAATGGGTGTATTATTTATAGAAAATTATAAATTGCACACAGACAGCTGTAGCTATTTTGACATGGGCCAACTAGAAGTAACAGTCAACAAGTTTTGTTGAAGGTTTTGGTCAGCACAGGGTTTGCTCTTTGAAATGTGTGTCTAGGAAGTGACACTTGCTTTGTCCCTGTTTGAATTTCCTGACAGTGGTGGTGATGGTGCGATACGCTGCAGTCGTCTTCCCAGCCAGGTCTTTGGGAGCCAGAGTTGGTGCCCTGCCGTTCACTGACCTGGCCACCCCCGCATTCTCCAGACATGCCCCTCCCACACATCTGCTTCATGCTCACGCTTGTTCGATTGCTGTTACGGTGATCAAAATCCCGGTCTCTGTCATTTTTCCCGCAGCACGGAGAGGTCACACCAGCTGCGGGGTCTTCAAAAACCCATCTGTGAAAGAATCATCAACATATGAACATTTTCAAAACTTTCACTGAAGGAGTACTCATCATCTGGTGGAAAAAAACTGGTTGCCACTGCTGATATGTAATGCTGACAACCTCACATACATCTCCTCACGTCAAGTTTCACATCACAGCATGTGTGTGTGTCCTGGGCTCTATTTCAGTTACTCACCTGTATTCCTTGCTTTGCAGAGCCACCGACCCATTAACACAGATATGGTAATCAATATGATCATCACAATGAGGGAAGCACTGGGGGGAGGGTGAGAGAGAGAGGGAAGGAAAGATGGGATCAGTCCACAGGCCTGTTCTACAATGCCAGGCATGTGAACTCTGAAGCAGTTCACCAAAATGCACTGGATTTGTCATGCTTAACAAAGGACAGGATTACTTTGTCTTAAACACACGAGAGTGGCCTGTTCTTTAGGCCTTTGATAAATATATCTACCAGAAAAGCCTACAGAGCTCCATTTCAACGAACTGAATGGACATACTTTACAAAAAGCAGGATAAAATCTACTCTTAGACTGTCTGCTACTTGAAATGACAGTTTCAGGAAAAAAGGCTTTCTAAAGGTACCATTTATTTTTTTAAATCAGCAGTGGGTTTGGAATAACTCCTGCCACTAACATTATTGAAGAAACATCTGTGTAGAGATTAGGAACAAGAAGCAAAGAGAAAGAGCAAGGAAAGCAAATAACACCTTCTGTTGAAGTATTTAGTTAAACTTTTCACAATCTTACATGAGCCCAGCAGCTGGCTGCGTTGTGGGAGTCGTTTTAGTGATGTTTGGCAGTTTTGTCACTAGAACATAAACAGAGAAGAAGGTTAAAACTCTAGACTAAATATTCCAAAAGAGCTTGAGATTCCACTGGACCAAGTCACAGTATCCACAAATGGGCTCATGTTTCTCTTTCATCAGTATCTGTGAGGCATGTGGCCTATCACAAAGCCCCATTAGACCTGGCGAGTTGAGCCAAGTTCTCCAATTACAGAACGCGGGAGTGTGCATAGTGATAATGCAGAACAGCAGCACAGACCCTAAACCCACTTCTTCAGACTACATCTTGGCTCTTCAAACTTTGACATGTAAACATGTTGTGGTGATGAATACATGTAAATGTAAACATGCATGTTCCTAAGAATCAGACAGAAGTCTTTGGCAGGATGACACAGCGATCACCTTAGACAGAGGCACAGAGGAACGGTGATCTATTAGGGAAACGGCACCAGCTGAGAAAGTGCCACCACCTGCAGGAGCAGACTTTTCCACCAAGGTAGTTCGAGGGCCGGTTCGGAGCCAGTGCCTAATCTTGGACCAGTTCTTTGCGTTCCAACAGCTAGCTGTTTAGCGAGCTACTAATTTCTCACATCAATGTTACGAACGTAACATTGATGGCTAGCTAGCTCGCTAGCTAGCTAGCTAACTAGCTGTTGGTCAGCTAACATTACCCAAGCAAGCATAGCTACTAATTTCTCACATTAATATTATGTTTGACGTTCGTATCATTGATGTGAGAAATTAGTAGCTATGCTTGCTTGGGTAATGTTAGCTGACCAACAGCTAGCTAGCCAGTTACCGTAACCTTGTCACTTAACATTTGGCTTCACAAAAGGCTAACATTGTATAAAGTGTAGTGGACAGGTTTGTTTTTTAAAAGCACTGTTCTCTTGTTTTTGCTGTTTGTGTTTGCTCCTGCTAGCTTCAGCAGTGGCGGCTGGTGAACTGGAAACGGGAAGCTTGCGAAACACCGCAGATTGTCTGAAATTTGTATGCTGTTGCGAAAGCTACAGCATGAGATTGTTTAATTAACAAGGATGGCAATTTGAATGAATGTTTCGCATTATAGCTTTCTTGTGTTACGAAATTCAAATTGCATAACGGAACTAAATTTAGTGATATTGATTTAAATTACTGAGAATAAACTTTTAGGTTAGGTTGAGTACAATGAACAATAACGTTTAGAACACAGACCTCACAAAAGCTGTGATGTGTCATGAGGTTTTGACGTAATTTAAATCGATAAATGCCATCCTTGTTAAACAATCTCATGTTGAAGCTTTCACAAGCACACAAACTACAGACAATCTGTGTTGTTTCGGGAGCATAATCATTTACGCGATTGGTGTCAATTATTCTGTGAATTATTTGTTTTATTGTTAATCAAGGAGGATAAAAGGGCACAGGTTGAAAGTAATGATAGATTTTTGATAGATAGTGTTTGGGCCTGCCCTGTTTCTAGCTCACCAGCCGCCACTGCTAGCTTGGCACTAGCAGGAAAGCAGAGACGTATACAGACGTTTACAGTGATGTAATGACGTGGCTCTATGGTGGCTCTCTAGCCCGTGGAAAGCAAACCGGTTCTTAACACCCGCCCAGAACTACTTTGCGTTGGTGGAAAAGGGGCAATAGTGGTTCTGTCCTCACCTGGCTCACAGTCACCAGATGGGGCTAGGGTGAATCCATCCTTACACCCACACACAGCGTCTGAGAAGAGGGTGCAATCCACAAGCTTCTTCTTTCCTGTCCCTGTGATGACATACACAGGCTTTCAATTCAAGGTGATAGCAGCACAACTCAATGCCCCTGGAGTCTCATTCTTTGACTCAGACACAGCCAATCAACTGCAGATAATATGATCAGTGATAAAGTGTAACACATCTCTGTCACATTAATTAATTGTCTGTAATTACAATATCCTTCCTTGAAGTAACAAGTCAATGTCAGAAATTCCCCCACTATACACAGTGCATACCCACTGAATAAAAATGAATGCCATTTAGATATATTTATTGACCATAACGAGGCACAATCATGAATTATTCCATATCTCAAAACTTCCAATAACATTTTTTTTTTTTTTACATTTTTCTCAATCTGCTGCTCTCAGCAATTATGTACAGTTTATAGGCTCAATAAATATGCTCACACTTACACAACATTCACAATTAAAGTTTATGAGATGATAGTCAGATGTCCTTTAAAACATGCTTGGAGGAGGAGTTTACCTGTGCAGCTGGTGCATGGAGTGTAGGCATTGCCAGTTTCCTTGGTGCAGTTTTTGATAATGTAGTATCCTGCGAGGAGAGGAAAACTGAAGATGTCAAACAAAATAGCCTCCATCTACCCATTAAAAACAAGACAGAAGTCCTAATGGCTTCAATCAATGGGTGAGGCAATATTCATATCAACACAACAGAAAGGGGCATTTAATTGCTCACCTGGATTGTGCAGCCGACAGCAGTGCCCTTTTTCTGTAAGAAACTCACTCTGTTGACATTTCTTTGTCACTGTCTCCAGCAGGAGGGACAGCACTGAAATGAACTGCAGGAATAAGAGCAGGTTACAAGGTAATTCAAAAGATAGAATAGAATAGAATAGAATAGAATAGAATAGAATAATCTTTATTGTCATTGTACTCAGGTACAATGAAATTTCGCATGGCTTCTCCCGATGTAGTTCAAATGAAACAAATAAATAAGCAGTGCCAGAAAGACAGCAGTAATAGCAGCTTAGTGTTTAAAGCAAACAGTGGTATTAGCAGCTTAATGTTTAAAAAAAATAGAAGGCAACAATTATATTTACACATTCACAGATGCAACAGTTTGAAGGGTCGTCCTACATTTGATTTTTTAACGACAGGAAAACATTTCATGAAGTGTCGTCTTGAACACACACTGATCAGATCATTTTCCTCCCCACGGTGCCGAGCTTTTATCAGTACATACTCGTTCCCTGAGCTGCTGCTAAATATCTGCCATTTCGTCTGAAGAGCCATTACATTACCAACACAAATAACGCTGCATCAACCCTGACCTGCACACACATGCACGCACACGTTTGTGACCTCTAGCCAAAATTTCTCCATACCTCTTAAAATTGGCCCACTTTTCATTTCTGGTGTGAGACAGTTCCCCTTTTGCTTTTGTTGTTTTAGCAACACTAGATACTTACATACTCGTGAACGGTTTATCATTTTTTCCCCATTTCTAACCGTCTTGAACCGTGTCGTGCTGTTTCACGCAGAGCGATTTAACAGATTTGTTTGGCGTTCATAAACTCGACGCCTTGCTAACCAACCCGAGCATGTCCAGGATCCCAGCCAAAGATATCTTGACATGACGCAAAGGTACGGACATACTCTAGTCTATCCAAGCCTGACGACTGACACGCACACCGACCTTGACCGGCTTTCAGACCATCCGCGTGAATTAGCTCTCCAGGTATCTTCAGAGCGCTTCGGGATTTAACAGCACTTACATGGGTTCACGTGAATTATCGTCCATTATTAAAGTTTTCAGTCCTCTTTATTAGCGAATGCTAATTTGAAAGTTTTTGCCACCATAGTTACTGGGTCGCTGTGACGTTTTAAACGGATTGACCAACCATAGAAAATGAAGTAGAGTATTTCCAGCAGCTATACGGTGTGACATTTTCTATTTGTAAAGATCATTCATTGTATTTTTGGAACTGATGGAGCTACTTAATGAAATGAAGGTAGGGTAGCTATAACGTTAGTTAAACCAATCGAATAAGATCGAGTGAACAGAATGACAGGGTAGTAGAAGTTTGCAACAACAGCGTTTCTGAAAAGCGAAATAAAAAGTTTTACTTACTGCCAAACACAGCTTCATCTTGAAACACATGAGCTTCTGGGTCGGCCAGCGAGTGTCGACCTTTCCAACAGTCTCGTTCTCTCTCATGCAGGTGCACCGACTTTTAAAAAGTCCACTGGAGACTCCTCCCACTTTCTGGTTACTCAAATCTCTCTCCGACTACTCCACAGAACTGCGGCTAAGGTTGCCACCTGTGCCGGTTTTCCCGGGATTATCCTCTTTTTTGAGCGACTGTCCCGGAAAATTAATATTCTTTCCCGGGACACGGATTGTCCCGGTTTTTTGTGAAAATGTACTTCTAACTTAGAATTTCATAGTTTCAAATAAAACCTCATTTGATTTCCTTCTACTGCTATTCTGTTTTCTTCCTGGTTATGTTTATACATCCAATCCTGTGTCCGTAAACGGGTAAAACACAGCGACGATTGGCCATGTCTATACTTTTATTTGATTGGTAGCAAATACGAAAGCTTACCTATTGCCTAGCAACTGCCCGGGCTGCCAGTCTGCCGCGCGCATCCGCATCAGCGGTGGTAAACTCGGCTCCTTTTATGGACTCGGGTTCCTGTGAGTCACTAACTAAACTGATCCGGGTGTGTCGAGTCCTTTGAGTCACTTGAGTCAGTGTTTGAGTTGTGGAGGAAACAGGATCCACTCAACTCAAGTCAGTGAATCTGAGTCTTCTGGGTCCGCTGTGTTTCCGACTATGTAGGAAGTTACTCTGATCCGTTCTCAGTCAACTCAACTACATTCAGAGGCGCATATTTGATAATTTATTAAGTTATTTGAACGTCGGACAGTTGGGTTACCTGCTAAACGCTATGTAGATGGGCAGAGTATGTTATACAGGTCATAATTTACATTTACATTTATTCATTTGGCAGTGATAAGAGTGATACAGATTATTGTTTCAATGTGCGTCGCCTGGTGTTAGCAGCAGCCATAGGACTATAGGATCCGGGTTAATGGAGACCTCAGACTCATGAATCCTGAGTTAGTACGAGGATTTGAGTTAATAACCCGGGTGATTCAGGAATCAACCAGCTCTAATCCACATCCACGACCCCACCGTGAGTTCAGTTGCTAGCTAGAGGTAACGTTAGTTTTTTAACTTTCTATTTATTTTGTCGGTTTTGTGAAATGGGGGGAGAGACGAACGAGGAGGACGACAAAACAAAATCGGACGAGCCACCAGAGTCAAAGAAAAAACGATTTACAACGTGCAACTCAGACTGGGCGAAAAGAGAAAACTTTTCTGAATGGGTAAGGCCCACCCAAGGAGACCCGTTCTCCACCACCTGTGTTTTGTGTCCAGCCAAAATTTCAGTTAAATATGAAGGAAAACAGCGCTGGAAATCATGCAAAAACAAAGAAGCACCAGAGTTTTGTATTAAGCAAACGCAAAAAATCTAGTCATTGCAACTTTTATGACAAAAAAAAGGTTCACCAGAGGAAGACAGGATAGCAGCAGCGGAGCTTAGCAGTGTATACCAGGGAGTGCTCCATGGCCACAGCCACTTATCTACGGATTGTGGCAATAAAGTAAGTGCAAAAAAGAGGTGAGAAATTTCAGTGTTAGGTTGCCCAAATTCATGAAGTTAAATAGCTGTTTATATTATAATACATCTAATCATGTTTTCATTGCTAAAGGGAGTATACCTTTGGGCATATGATTAGATTTTATAGTAGATTATAATTAGACAGTATATGTTTACACGTTAAAGTAAAAAAAATCTGTATATAATGTAGAAAGGGACTGCAGCAGACAAAGCTCTGTTTGGTTATGAACAGAATCAGAGGCGACCTAGACCTGGGCTACAGCATAGCTGAGTAAACAAGATAGCATCCGTTGCGTTTGTCATATGGATAACTAGTCTCTCAGAGAGAGAGAAAGAGAGAGAGAGAGCGTGTGTATGTGTATGTGTGTATGTGTCTGTGTCTGTGTGTTTCCAAAAGCAGGACATCTGGTGTAAGAGGTTTTTTAGTAGTACAGCCACCAGGGCCTTATATTTGTAGGGTCTTACATCAAAAGTAAGATGTCCTAAAATGCCGTGGGAGCTAGTATAATTCTGCCAGAATAGGTATGCTGTACTGATGGGACTTTGTTATTGTCAAAACAATGACTTCTGTACATGTTGTAATTTGAATGGACCAGATTTTGAGGCTACAGACTGCAAGCCATTGCAACAATTTACTACTGAGAACATGAAAGCATGTGTATGTTTTTTCTACATCCAGCTGAGACATACTGTTGCAGATTTGGGCAATACTCCTTTGATGGAAGAAGGAACATAAGTAACATGCTTCTCAAAAGTAAGAAATGAGACTGTAGGGGGGTTCCACTGTTTCTAATAAGTCATGAGTAAGTCCATGGTTGTTCATGGTTAAAGTAAAGGGTAATGCTGGTTCGAAATGAATGTAATATTTTCATTTGGGTAATCCTGAATAATATGTACTTAATCGTATGGGATAGGTTTGTTATTGTCTGTAGGTTGAATTAATGGACTTTTATTTCTACACTGTGAACTGTGAGCTCCAGCTAATCAGAGATGTTAAAAAAGAAGAAGAAAAAAAGGGGGTAACTTGTTGATGGGGGAGGAGGAGAGAGGTGGCCGGTGTGCAGATCAGAGCTACCGGCGGATTAGAACAGAAACAGTTAATTAAAGTAGTTCGCGGACGCAAATTTGTATATGTGCATTTTTTTCTTCTCCGTATTAAGAGAATTGCAATTGTGTTAAGTGTGTTTTATGCGGCACTAATCTTTGCAGAGATCAGTCATGTTTGAATGCTGGCTAGCAGGAGACGTACTACACCTGCTATTGCTGGAAACAGCTATGTTCGGGAGAAGGGGACAAACTCGTCTGATTCAGCTGAATTGCACTCGAGTGGACCTGCAACCTGTGTCACCGATGGAGACTTTCGCAATCATCGTGAACACTGACTGTGCTGCTTATGCGCAGAGCTGCCAACTTTTGAGTTCAGCTTGGAGTGAGATTTGTTCCCGGGAGGGATTTTAGTAGTACTTATTTTTGTTATACAGTGATGTGCTTAGCCATTAAAAAAAATTGCATCACAAGAAGTGTACAGTGTTCCCTTTATATTTATTGAGAATGTCAAAACATTTGACAACTGAACAGTATTTCCTTAAATGTAGCCTATTGACAACATGGAAAGTTTAATTCACATTTCTTTTTGAGGTTGACTGTCCTAAAACCCACAACCAGAAAGTTTAACAGAAACAGGTTCACAAATTCTAATATGCTCTGTTGTAAGTGCTGGTGGCTGATTTTGCAGCCTTGATCATTGATTGGGATGGCTCCCTCTTGAAGCATGAAAATGAATATGTTATATATAAATTAGTGCCGTCAAGCGATTTAAAAATTAATCTAATTAATTACATGCTTTATAATTAATCTAAATTAATCGCATCTATCAATATTTGCCGTGAGAAGCATTTTACGTTCAAATTGTACTTTATACAACAGTTAATTCTAACCATGTAATTTTACTGGACAAGAGGCATTCCATGAGTGCTGATATTCCTGCCTGAAGTCCTCCACCATTGTCCCTCTGCCCAAAAAACCCTCCGTCACCAGCCTCAACGACTACCGGCCGGTAGCACTCACCCCTGTGGTGATGAAGTGCTTCGAAAAACTGGTACGGAGTCACATCATCTCACTCCTACCCCCCACCTTTGACCCACAGCAGTTTGCATACAGGGCAAACAGGTCTACGGAGGATGCTGTAGCCACAGCTCTTCACGCTGCGCTGACCCACCTGGAGCGGCAGGGGAGCTACGCTCGGCTCCTCTTTGTGGACTACAGCTCGGCCTTCAACACCATCCTCCCCCACAGACTGGTGTGTAAATTGTTGGACCTGGGTCTGCCTTACTCCACGTGTCTTTGGATTAAGGACTTCCTGACGGGACGTACACAGAGGGTCAGAGCAGGCCCCCACATCTCCACAGCTCTCAGCCTCAGCACCGGCTCCCCTCAGGGCTGTGTGCTGAGCCCTCTGCTCTATACCCTCTATACATATGACTGCACCCCTGTCCACTCCAGCAACACCTTTGTCAAATTTGCCGATGACACCACAGTGGTGGGGCTCATCTCAGGGGGCGATGAGTCCGCCTACCGGGACGAGGTGGAGAGGCTGTCAGTGTGGTGCAGAGACAACAATCTGCTCCTGAACACGTCAAAGACAAAGGAGCTAGTTGTTGATTTCAGGAAGGAAAAAACGGACATTCAACCCATAATCATTGCCGGGGAATGTGTGGAGAGGGTCAACGACTTCCGTTTTCTGGGGGTGCACATTGAGAAGGACCTGACCTGGGGCATGAACACCACAGAACTGGTAAAGAAGGCACAGCAGAGACTCTACTTTCTGAGGGTCCTCAGGAAAAACAACATCGCCCAGAGACTGCTGGTGTCCTTCTACCACTCCACCATAGAGAGCATTCTCACATACTGCCTCTGTGTGTGGTTTTCCAGCTGCACTGTGGCACACAAAAAAGAGCTTCGGAGGGTCATCAAGACTGCTGAGGAAATCACCGGGTGCCCTCTCCCCACTCTGGAGGACCTACACAGTTCCCGCTGCCTCAAGAGAGCCCAGGACATCATAAAGGACACATCGCACCCCGGTCACCCTTTGTTCGAACTGCTACCGTCAGGCAGACGGTATAGAGCCATTAAAACAAGGACAAACCGACTCAAAAACAGTTTTTATCCCACAGCTGTACAAGCTTTAAATATCTCCACTAAAATAAAATTTTTCACATATACTGTGCAATAAGGTTTTTGATCTGTGCAATAAATGTTCAAGGTTCTACACTGTGCAATAAGGGTTCTCACTCTAAAATAAGGAATCTGTGCAATTTTTTTTTTTTTCTGGCAGAATGTAGATATCTGTGTGTTTTTACTTGTGTTCTACCTCTTTTTACTTTTATACAGCCTTACTTTTTAGATTATTTTTTATAGTTTATTTATAAGCTCTTTTTACTTTTATTGATCATTTGCACTGTTGAGGTTTGCAATCAAATTTCGTTGTAAAACGTTACAATGACAATAAAGAATTATTCTATTCTATTCTATTCTATTCAGTATAACAGCACTGGAACTTCTAACTATACGTGTATCACTCCGCTTTACAGGTATTCCAATGCAATCGTTGATTACATTAATTAATCGAAATTAACGCGTTATTTTGACAACCCTAATATAAAAAAGATCATTTTAGCTGAGCTGTCGTTGACAGCCGTGGTCTTCTTTAGAAAACAGCAATTGGCAGCTAACGTTAACTACTGGGCATGTCCAGGTGTTTGTCTGGTACCGTATGTTTTATCATGTTTTTAAG